>JAKSZP010010746.1:0-130679 GCA_022478985.1 Massospora cicadina | reverse complement strand
GAATGGTCCCCCTATGTCAAAAAACGTTGTTCATCCATTAACCACCCCAGTGGCATAATCAAAAATCTTCCAAAGAGAAGTATTTCCCAGGAGAAGGGATCATCTTCTTTTTCTTATTTTGTTATTCAAATGCTATGAAAAAAAGCCACTGACACCCAGTGACTTAGACATTTGACTATATGTCTTAGCCATATGGCTCAAAACATTATGGTTTTTAATACAATGCATCTCCATACTTGGACTGATGCCAAGACTTCTTTCCTTCGGGAATTTAGGAGTGACTTAACATTAACCAACCAAAAACAGACATTATGGGTATCAGCCTTAATTATGGGGAAACTATCAGCGAATTCGCCCTCTGTTTTTACCTTGAAGCACAAACTCTGGTTGCAGGAAATCACCATACACTAGATGATGCCATCATTGCTGCATTTTCACGTTTAAAATACACCTAATACCTTACTTTATCTTAATGTGGTGAAGTCTAACTTAACGTCCCTCCTTCATGTTAAAGAGGCTATGTTGGAATTTCTGGCTGAACTACTTAAACCCATTGGCCACCTCAGTTTAACACCAATAAGCTTGTCCCAAGTATTGGCCATTACACCCCCCCCCAATTTGCCTACACCTGAATTATACTGCACTCATTGTAGGAGAAACAGCCACTCTGTAGCTGACTGCCACATCCTTCGACATAAGTTGGCAAAAGATCAGTCATTATAGGGCAAGAGGCTCACTATGTTGATGGAAAACAAGTGCCTCAAGTCTCTTGTTCTAGTACTATCTATATCCCCAGTACTTCCGGTTGTTTTGTGTTAGCTGCCCCATCAGAAGTTGAAGTCCCTCTGTCTATTAAAAGAAATAAAAACCTCCAGCTTTCTTACTTCTAGGTTGGTCAGTTACCCAAGAAAATTCTGGTGGTCAGCTTTTCTATAGAAAGCTAAGCCTTGGAAGATAAATCTTTTAAAGCATTGAACAACCCTGAGCTTGACCACAGCAGAATCCTCCGCTTGCTTCACTGCAAATCCCTAGTGACATTCTATTATCTATTAGCTCCCAATTTGGATCTTTGGTGGATTGAGTTAAAGCAGTAGTCCATTATGTTAGTTCTAGCGATAATTGATACTGGTTCTCCAGTTTATGTTATTTCCTCCCAACTTTTCCAAAAGATAAAAATGGCTCCTGACTTGATTCATGAAGCTGAATATGGGACGGCAGGTAATCAGTCTACTAAGGCGATAGGAGCCTATTCTTCTTTACCCCTTCGTTTTGGGAAGTTATTATTTACTGCCCCCACTGTTGCGCTAAAAACAATAAATACTAGTTGCTTATTGGGGTCCAACTGAAATGGGAGTTTAACAGCATCTTAACCACAAGCAAAAAACCTATCCCTTTTTTGGAGTCAGATTATGTTAATATTCAAACTCCCATCAAAAATAAAGGAGTCCCTAAAAATGGACATGCTTCCTCAAATACTCATTCTCCATTTGCAAATTTTGAGTACCAAGTCTTAGGTAAAAATACTAAGCTACCCCGGAGGCTGTGGATGCCAAAGAGGGGATCCCCCTGTATGCCCCTCATCTTATCACAATACCCTCTGGCTCACAAG
Organism: Massospora cicadina; assembly: GCA_022478985.1. Lineage (NCBI taxonomy): Eukaryota > Fungi > Entomophthoromycota > Entomophthoromycetes > Entomophthorales > Entomophthoraceae > Massospora > Massospora cicadina. Next base: position 129,070 of record JAKSZP010010746.1, on the reverse strand, counting down.
TTATTGTGGATATGGGGATCATGATTCACATCTCTCCTACCAAGTTTGGAGCTAAGTGGCCACCCAAACCCTTCAATCATTGAATCTTAGACCTTCCCTGGGATTTTAAATATTTCTTATGGAAAATATATATTTATTCTATTAGGGAACTTAACAACTGAAACTATCTAAGTTCCACGGTATGCCACTACTACTTGTGTAAAACTATGCTCTATTGAAAATATCGCTGATGTGAGTTGTTTTGGCTTGTTATAAAATTTAAGGTTAACCCCCTACCCACCATAGCTCTAGTTGAAAATAAAATTGGTGACAATCTTTGGGTTTTTGTGTGCCCATTAGGGCACCCAGTGCAGGCAACTTTGTGGGATGAAACCCGGTGTACTTCCCTACCACACTGGGGCTGCGCAATACTAAGCACCACCAAAGTGGGTCCAACCACAGATGGGGTGGCTCACACTATCCCAAAACTAACATATTCCTCACTGTTTGGTTACCAGGTAGCAAAGGCTACCCAGCCAGGTCAGAGATATGTCTCCCATCACTTACTGAGAGGAATGAGACCATACTGACCCCCAAGTTGGAATTAATTTAGGAAATAGGATTGCCATAGCTTTCTAAAGCTATTTCTAGCCGTCGCTTGACTATAGCCAGAGAGCTTGTTGCCTGGATTCCTTCTGAAGGGAAGCAAAGCTGGTTTCTTGCAAGCCATAGACCATACATCACATCCCCCCATATTGTGCACCAGAGCCTGAACCCCTCATTGTCTGCAAGCAGACTTGGTGGGGAATACGCAGTCAGGATCTCTGGCCATGCAAGATGACCAGAGGATAACTTTCACTCTGGTTGGTATGCTTTATACCCAGGAGAACACTACCCCATACAGCATCTGCTTCTGGACACTCTGTGAAGATGTGCTTTGCCATTCCATCCCCTCCGCACACCTTACAGGAATAAAGAAGGTCATCCTCCTTATGCTTACTCCACTTACGCAGAGTCGCCCCAGTGACCAAAATGTTGCTGCGGAGTTGTAAGAGAAAGTTCTGAACTGTTATAGACCAGCATCCCTTAACCCTCCTCCCCCACAGGTCCATCAGGTCAGGTCGCATTTTGCAAGTGATCCAGGACAAGTGCGTTGAGCAAAGCTCTCTGTCTTGTAGCTTCCGGAAAATGGCAGTTGTGAAATATGAGAGGCAGATCCCGCTATCTCCCTCCACCTTGAGCCAGTCCTGAAGGGCGAAGAGGCTTTCCCATCTGGGGAATCTCCAGCCTTCTCTTCCTCTCAGGAACACCCGCTGTTCCTGCCCTCCAAGACCTTCTAAACAAGATTCCCAATCCTCTAATGCAGCCAGAGAAGGAATTGCTTCCCTCCAGCAAGAAGGCAGTTCAGTTTCTTCCACAACATCCCATTACTTCCTTACCAGCACCTTGGAGGTACTGTTAACTTTATAGCTGCTTCCACCATAAGCACTCTCAGGCCATTGCCATCAAGGAGGTCCCCCAGTGAACCTCCCTAATAAAGTGCTAAAGGCCTTGCGCAGATGAGGTTCCATCTCCATTCCCCAAGCTCCTCCCCAAAGAGGAAATCTTCTGGATCCTTTCAATAGTCCACTCTCCACCCTCCAATCTAACCTTGCTGCCAATCTCTAAAGTATTCCTTCCAGTAGCCTGTTAGGTTTCCCATGCTTGGAATGGCACTTTGCTTGATGCCCCAGCTGACACCAAGATCCTTGTTAGAACTGTCCTAGAAAGCTTTGAAGAGGTAGTCCTCCAGTATTGGAGACCACCAGATGGATTTTCCTTCCCGAGTGACCTGTTTAATCCATTTCAGCTGCAGTGCTTTGATCATACTCCCAAAGTTAATCAGACCTATGCCCCCCTTCTTCACCTCTTGACACAAGTTAGATAAACTGGATTTCAATGCCCTCCCTCGCCAAATGAACTGGTTGATTAAACTCTGTATTCTCCTGATGGAAGATGCCGGTGGTGGAACAAATCCAGCAATGTACCATAGTCCGGAAAGAATGATAGTGTTCATGACAATGGCCCTGCCCCAATAAGATAAGTTGAGCCATTGCCACTTTCAAACCGCTTTTTTAAGGTCTGCTTCAAGTTTGAGCCAATTTTCATGTGGCGACGCCCACTCAGGGCTGAAACACCTGAGGTACAGAAACTCCTCCCCTGTTGTTAGCCAGGGGATTAAGCTCTTTGGTGCCACACCCAATGTCACCATTCTGCCGATGGGCAAAGCCCTGGATTTTAACAGATTGACCTTAGCGTTTCTTAAGTTCTGATACATCTTCAGAATGTTCATCACCACCTTCTACTCCTCCTTTGAAAAACCATAAATCCACATATCATCTGCAAACATTGAATTAGTGTACTCCTCGCCATTGATGGTAAGTTTCCTCCAGTTGGACTTTTTGAGAACCACTGAAAGGGTCTCTATTGCAAAGACAAACAACAAGTAAGATAGAGTGTCTCCCTGACGCACGCCCCTACACATTGAAAAGGGGTGGGAGAGGACCCCATTGATATTAAAAACTGATGAGGCTTTCTCATAAATCGCTTTAAGCAGTCTTAACAAATGCCCCTTGATTCTCACCCTATTTAAAACTTCCCAAAGAAACTCATAATTCATCCGATTATACGCCTTCTCTTGATCAAGAAACAGTAGCTACCTCCTCTGGTCATACTGTTTACTTGCCCACTCTTCTATCAGGTGAAGCAGCATCAAGTTGTCAGTAATTGAGCATCCTGGGATAAAATTCATTCTTATCTTTCCTGACAACGTCCGCCACAACCCCCGTTAGTTGATTGGTTAGGATCTTCATTAAGATCTTATAGTTAAAGTTAAGCAGAGTCAAAGGCCAATAGTCCTCCATGAGGGAGGGATCGCCCTTCTTATACAACACTACCACCACACCCTTTGAAAATGCCGGCTCAATTATACTGGAGGCTAGGAGTTGATTTTAAAGCTCAGAAAGCATCTCAGACACTTCTGCACGAAATAACTTGAGGAGCTCCAAGATCAACTCATCCTCCCCAGGAGCCTTGCCATTTTTACCTTTTCAGATAGAGTCTGCCACCGCCTACTTGCGGATCTTGCTACATATGTGCAGTTAAGTCTCCTTTGGAAGTACCCCGGTCCACTTGAGAGTACTTTGGATGCCTCCAGGTTATTCTCAGAGGGGCCTTAAAGGCCCTCATAGAAGGATTTGGTCACCTCATCCATGCGAGCTGCCTCCTTCGCCTCAACTCCCTCATCACAAGTGACAAGATCCTCGCTGAGGGTCTGAATGACCCTACTGCCTTGCGGAATAGGGCCACATTGCTGTTAAAATCCTCATCCCATCTAGACTTCCTTTGTTTTAGGCGATCCACCATTAAGGCTCCCATTAATTTCACATACAATACAGCCTTGGCCGTGTAGGCAGATGCTCTCATGACCATGGCCTGCTTACATGTACTCTCAAAGCTCCTCTCTAAGGTTTCACACCTCGAATGCATGGCCCCTAGCTGCCTCCCAAAGATTTCACAAGCCATCTTGAGATCAGCCTTCATCCACAACCATTTTACTGGTGCATCAGGTTCCCCAAAATTTGGCTTTTCAACAACCTCACTTTCTTCCTCATGATATCCTGAATTGGAGTACACTTCATGGGTTCATGGTTAGTCTCCAGATCCCTTTCCCCGCAGAAGCAACCCGATGGTCACTGATCTGCAGTTCTAGGGGCCTGTGGTCTGAAGCACATGGATCATGATTCTGAAGGATCAACTTGCAGCGACTCAGGAGATGCTGGGGCACTGACACAAGGTCAATGCGCGAGATATGATCCCCCTGGATGTGAGTCCACCCAGTCTCCCCCTCCTCACCATGGCCAGCTCTCCACACATCCAGTAGGCTGAGGTCAATCATTAAACTTGGCCAACTCGTTGGCTCCAGGATCAGAACTCCAATTGTCTGAAGCCCCAACCCTGTCATCCCTAAAGCAGACACAGTTCATGTCTCCCCAGAGCACCACTGACCCCCCCAATGCCTTCCTCCTGGATCCTCATGCCGACCTTCTGTAAGAAGGCCTTCCATTAAGATCCATAATTGGGCACGTAAATGCCAATAAACCGAATTAATTCCTCTCCAAACAGTGACATCACTGTCACTGCTCTTCCAGGAACCAATACCCTTTATCAAACACCTTAACATTATCTGCCCACCAGACCAAGATACCCCCATTTGGCTTCTCTCCCTCCATCTTTCCCTCCTCTAAAGGCAAGTCTGAATTTGGTTGATCCGCCAAGTGAGAGTAAAATGATTTTTCAGAGGATACTGGAAATCCTAGTCCTCTTCCACCCCAGGTTTGGACTTAGTCTCAGTGAGGAAGCTGATATCTATCCCATGTTGTTGCAATTGGAGTTTCCCTCGCTGCTACTGCTTGAGTCCATTAAGACCCCACGCATTAGCAAATTCAACCCTGATCGCCATAGGTTTGAAACAAAGAGACTTTATTGACAGGATCCGGGGGTCCCCATCCTCTTCCACCTCAGCTGGTTTAGTGGTACAATGATTCTTCCTCCAATTTCCAGTACTAGATTGGGATTAGGGTTTTCTGCTCAGTCACAACAGCCTCCGGAATTTTAACATTACCAGGGTCCTCGATAGACCCCTCAACTTTGGTTGGAGGCATTGGGTTAGAAGGCGATGGCCCACTATTGCAGCAGGCAACACCTCCCTCACCTCCGCCTCTTCCCTCTGGGCCTTGCGCGATCTGTCTCACCTACATCCCTAATGGTCGCCCGCCTCTTACGCGATCAAGTGATGGGGAGAACCCCATCCGTTTGTATGCAGTCATTTCCAATATGTCCTTTGCAGATTGGGACAAAGCGCCACTTAGCTTGATTTGGAGTCTAACGGCTTTCCGCGCCTTCTGAGTCCACTTTGACTCCTTGTTGACCTTTCTCGCGCTTTTCAGTACTTCAGTCACTGCCTCCAAAGTGATGCCAGCCGCTGCCTCCTCCCTTGTTTTGGCCAAAATCTCGATTAGCTTCTCCAACGCCTTCTTGAGAGACAACTTGTCCTTCTCAGAGGGCGCCATTACAGACACACCCATGCTAGACCCCTAGGCTTGGCCACTGCCGCAGGATTGAACCTGAGGAAATTTAACTCTGACTTGCCCCTTCACACCACACAAGAAGCACCTGTCCAGCGGTACCACAAGGACACTCCAGGTCCCCACAGTGACTAAACGAGGTAACTCCCCATATGATTTCAAAAGTTCAACCTTCAAAACCTAGTCCTGAGATCCTACGGTGAACTTTTTCAAGCTAACGTTCTTCTTTTTCAAGTTCTTTACTAGCTTGTTCTTATAAAAGGAGATCACTCTTCCAAAGCCTTTCAGCTGAGACATCATGGCCCCTCTAGTGATCACAGGTTGTACGTCCCTCAGAATGAACCTTCTGATCTCAGTGCTAATGTCAAAACATATGGCCTCCTCGTTCTTTGTACTCAAACTGGCATCCAAAACCTGTTCCTTTTGAAGCTTAGACTGGAAGGTCATAAGTTTCAACCCAAAAGCCAAACGTGAAATATGAAGAGGGGCGAACCCACACACTTCAATTACCATGACCATGAGCATCTCCTTAGACCACCCAGTCCACTTCCACGGCTTGAACCTCTTGAGGCTCTCCACCATGCTCGCCATCAGATCCTTGGATGGGCCGGAGTTCCCTGCTTCGAAAAGCTTGGTTCTGACACCAAATTCATTAGCAGCTGGCGCTGCAAAAGAGACCAAAGCCCCCATGCAGCAGAGGCCTCCACCGTTGTTGATTTTTTAACGGAGTTGGTCTCTCCAGTTTGTTATTGTGACGAAGTTTGCTCTCTGGGTCCTTTTTGTGCAGGAACCATTGCAGCCCTTTTGGGTTGGTCTGTCATTTTGGTACATGAGTGCTCTCGTCTTTCACTGCAACAGTGTAAGCCCACGTAAGCTACTGGCTGCTATCCAGGTTTCAGATCAACCTAGAAAATTGCAGTGATTATTGTAGACAGGTAACATCGATGAATCCCCCCCTTGGGTTGGGACCATCTAGTACTAAAAAAAATTATTGTAGACAGGTGAGCCAAAGCCCAGCCAAGCTGAATTGCCCCACCCTTGTCGCTGAGACCTGCTTTTGCAGCGCCCCGCCTCATAGGGAAGTAGTGTGACAGATGATACGCCTGACTCTTGCCTCCCCTTCCTGCCCATATTCTCCCCCAAAGGAGAGTGGAAGCACCCGTAAGAACCAGTTGGGTTACAGTCATTAGATTCTATCCCACTCCCCATCCAGGACACTACAGGACCCTTCTAGGTCGCCTCTCTGGGTTCTGGTTTTGGCTACTCACCTGTGTTTCCACGAGCTTTCCTTGGTCATGCCATGTGAAGGCCCCAGCTTACCCTACCTAGCTCCCATTGGTGACAATCTCTCTCTTAACAAGCTACATAACGTTGAAGACCTCCTTGAAGAGTATTGTGATATATTTTCCTCAGGCCCAAGTAATTATGTAAAAATGTCTGGGGTAATTCACCAAATTGAGACTGAGGCTCACCCTTCATTTAAATCTCGGCCATACAGAAAATCTAAATTTGAGGAAGCTCAAGTGGTTCTAGAGCTAAAGCAACTGTTGGAAGCCGGGTTACTTGTGCCTTCTAAAAGCCCATGGGCTTCCCCACTTCTATTAATTTGGAAGAAGGATGGTGGTCACCGTGTTGTAGTGATTATCGCCACCTCAATAAAATAACCAGAAAAGAAATCTATCCATTGCCGCGTATAGATGACTCTTTATGTTTTATGTCAGGTTCCCACTATTTTAGAAATAGATCTCGACAGTGGGTACTGGCAAGCTGATTTATCACTGGAGGATCTGGAAAAATGTGCCTTGATCTCAAGTGAAGGATTTTTGAGCCCACTCAAATGCCGCAGGAGTTATGTAACGCCCCTGCTACCTTCCAACGCTCCATGGACGGACTTTTAGGTATTTTATAACAGTCTTGTGTGTTAGATTATCTTGATGATATTACCTTTTTTGATAACCTTTACTGAACACATAGATCATCTCATACAAGTTTTCCAGCGGTTAAGGCAAGCCTCATAGAAACTAAAGGCCATCAAAATGCTCCTTTTTTCAGAATGAAATGGATTTTTTAGACCATAAGGTAGGTAAAGCTGGAATATCCCCAATGGATGACAAGATCCTGGCCATTTCCAACATGCCCCCTAAATCCCTATGAGAAGTACAAGTTTACTTAGGGATGGTGGGATATTATCGCCAGTTCATTCCCCACTTTTCAGACACCTCTGATCCTCTTGTATATTTATTGAAGAAAGGGGTACCCTTTCATTGGAAAGAAGAGCAACAGCAGGCCTTTGGCCTATTACACTTTTCTCTCTCTCACTCTCCAGTACTTATACATCCCAACTTTGATGAACTTTTTCTTTTTTTACCAATGCTATTGATATAGCCATTGGAGCCATCCTATCACATCATGACGAAAACTTGGTAGACCATCCTTTCTCCTCCTATAGCAAAACTCTAACCAGAGCTGAGCAACTATAGCATTATGGAATGCGAATGCTTGGCAGTATTAATGGCTATTAAGCATTTCTGACATTATATATTTGGGAAACATTTTACTATAATTACTGACCATGCTTTCCTGCAATGGCTACAGCAAATAAAGGAACCCGATGGAAGATTATCCTGATTGGCGTAAAACTCAAAACAATGACTTTTCCATCATCCATTGACCAGGGCCCATACACCAAGATGCAGATTGCCTATATTGACTGCTCATATTAACTTTAACTGCCCCTATAGATCAACTTTATAACCTTCTAAATCAACCACACCTATGAAAAGATGAATCCCTGACCTTTCAAAATTAACTAGCAAAAAAACGGCAGGTCTTCAAGTCAAAAATGGCCAATTGTGCAAACTTGTGTCCCAAAATGGGTGCACTATGTACGACCTTCAGTGTTAGGAGAGTATATATAACTATCCTAAACGCTGCGTGGCAGTGCTTGGTACACAGGGCCAACGCCAGGGAATTAGTCGTTGTTACAAAAGTTACTATAGCCCATCAGAGAGTGCTTGAGCAATAATAACTTAGGCAGAGGAGGGCGATCATTAGAGTGATTAACCAAACAAAAACGACGTGATGCACAAAATATTAAGGTATCTGCGTCCCAGGTTGGATGGAACCTGGGCGGTCCAATGGTGCATGAGTGGATAATTTTATCGTAGTTAGAATTAAAAGGTTAATGTAGCGTGAGATCTCCAAGAAAAGATCCGTGCACAGGATCATCCAAGCTATCATCAATATTGAAAATGGTGTACTTAGCGAGGGGTTTATTGATAGGGAGAAGTTGACCAACGGGGGAACTTGGTCTTGACATAAGATATTTAAGGGATTTTGGGAAAACAATCAATTGAGGGAAGTGGGTCTAAGCCAAGGCGCGCCAATAGAAGCACTCTTTCATTGGGCAATACACTATACTGGGTAATTGAACAAACTTGGATAATTAATTTTAGGAGCGGCTGAACTGAGCTCAAGTTCAAAGACTGAATGGGTTTCAAGACCCTTTTCTCTTAGAAACCAAAGTGAACCGTTTTTATTCATAACAAAGCTAGTTCATTTTAACACTTCTGCTATCATACAGGGCTGAACTTCACTTGCATCCATAGGACCAACTTGTGCATATTTGGCCTTTACCCAGCGTTGGTCTATGGTATTCTTGAGGTCAGGGAGCCTTCTAGCTTCACCTTATTGACCTCCCTGCATACAGCTTCGTCTCTCACATTGGTCCCAAGGATGATGTCATTTTCTAACCATGACATTACCCTCTCCTCCTGACAGGGCTCAACCCCCCTTCAGGGGCTTACGCCAGAGAAAAGTTCTTATGGGCTGTGGCCAACTTCATTTCAGCAACAGTTTGCTTCAGTTGATATCTGGCGGCCTGAGGAAAACGCTTGTGGAAAGCTTTGACTGTTCTTGGGAATGTGTACAGTCACTCACTGGTACCCAACTGTTATCCGCTGCATTGAATCCCTTCAAAGATACCAGGTACTCAAGTCTTCACTTTACTCTGCTGGAGGATACTATTTCCTCCACTTCCCACTCTGGCACCCCATCCACGAGATAAGCCTCATGAGACTCTGGTGGGGGCCCTCAAACAACGTCACTTTGCTCTCATGAAAGACAGAAAAGATCCACAACGAAGAGAGAAAATCCAAATGGTATGAGGCATGGCCCACCTTTCTTAACCATGTGGTAAGGTCCAATCCTCTTTGGACCCAGCTTTTTTCACGGCTGTTTGATAGGGATGTTACGAGAATCAAGCATCATGAGATCCCCTTCTTTGTAAGTTGGACCCACTCATCGCTTTCCATCAGAGTTCTCCTTATACCCTTGCATTGCCGCCTCCAAACTTGTGGAAACCCTCTGGCATACTTTCTTGATAGTATTGGCAAATTCTACCACTGCTTCAACTTTAGATCCACAGCTTGGCTCTATGTTGAAGGCAGGGTATAAGCCATGGTTGGCAAAAAATGGGGAACTATTAATTGAAGAATGCAAAGTGTTGTTTGTAGCTGTACTGGCCATAGGAAGGTGAGAAACCCAATCTAAATGATCCGCGCAGTGTAACACCGTAGTAACTGTTCCAAGCACTGGTTCACTCGTTCAGTCTGCCCATCTGATTGGGGGGTGATAGGCAGTTGAATGGCAGGGGCGAATCTAAAGAGTCTTACACAACTCTTCCCAAAAGATGGAGGTGAATTGGGGTCCCAGGCCACTAATAATTTCTTGGGGAACCCCATGAAGCGCAAACACATGAGTGACAAAGAGCCTAGCCATCTCAGCCGCGATTATTGTCATTCTGCAAGGAACAAAGTGGGCGAACTTCGTAAAATGGTCCACCACCACCATGATGGCATCATAACCATCAGAGGAAGGTAACTCCACAATGAAATCCACCGATAGGGAAGTCCAGTGCCCTTCAGTCTTTTTTACTTGTTCCAACAAACTCACTAAAGGTTGACGATTTGGTTTCATTTGATTGCAGGTCAGGCACTCTTCACAATACCGTCCCACATGAGAAGGTAAGCCCTTTCAATTGTAGGTGCGTCAAATTAAGAACAAGGTCTTTGCTTTCCCAGGATGACCAACGGTGATCCCATCATGATGGTCCCAGATGATTTCCAGGCGCAGTGGTCCGTCAGGAACCTATAGGCGCCCCTGAAACCACACCATCTCATGCTTTACATGATAACCTTCTGGTGAGATCCTCCTGATTCAAAACGCTCTTTGCAAGTACCATAGTATATTTAGCTGACAACGACTGATCAAGGACTACCTTCCCTGAACATACTGTATTCCTCCGTGTTTTCCAGAGGAGCGAGCGCTGGCCTGTTGGCTGGGGGGAGTTGGAAGTTGAGATATAATTATCCGGCAGAATCATCAACTGGGTGTTATGAACCTCTACCTCCTTTGGATCAGGAGCTAAAGCAGGGTTGCTGCTCAAAGCATACACCAACCCATTTTCCTTGCCCTTGGTGAACTCATAAGAAAATTAAAATTGGGAAAGGGTCTCATGCCAACGGGTCTGCTGTGGAGTTAAGACATGAGGAGCACGGTATTACAGTAAGGCACAGTAATCTGTACATACCTGTAAAGGTTGGGAAGAACCATGCAAGTGGTGATGCTAATAAGTCAGCGCCTCCACCACAGCTAGTAACTTTTTTACTGTATATGGCGTAACTTAACTCTGGCAAAGACATTTTCTTCAAGAAATATCCCATCAGGTGCTCTATACTATCTTCTCCTGCATGTATCAAGGCATCCGCTATGGTTAATTTGTAGCATCAGAAGACACAATGAACTCCTTTGAAGGATCAACATAACGAAGGACGGATATGGACAACAGGATGCACTTTACTGCATGGAAAGCATCCTCTAAAATGGGGGACCACTGAAGCACTTTTTCACCACTGGCCTTATACAAAGGCGCTGCCATCATATAAATATTGGGCTTGAACTTCTTGAGGAACGTACACTTCCCCTAAAAAACTCCTCAATTCTTTGACTGACGTGTGTGGTGGGCCATTCACGAATTACCTTCTCCATGTCTGGAGGTATCATATGGCCTTGGTCAAACATGACGTTGCCCAGAAAAGTGACCTGGGATTTGAAAAACTCACATTTACTGATCTTTAGCGTAAGGAAGGCTGCCCTTAACCTCTCCACCACTTGCCAAAGGTGTACTGCGTGGGACTCATGATCAGGGGAAAACGCCAGGATATCGTCATGTAGGCAACCGCACATACCCCAACAAATCCCCTAACGCTGCATCAATGCGGCGTTGATTTATAGCAGGGGCATTCTTAAGTCCAAATGACATAACCCAAAACTGGAAAATCCCTTTTCTGGTATGGAATGCGGTTAACCACTCCTGTCCCTTCTTTATCCAGATCTTATTGAATGCATTGAGCCAATTTAGTTTAAAAAAAGACTTTAGCCTTCTCCACATAATTCACAATCTGTGAATCCAAAGGGATGGGATGGAGGTCTGGTACAGTAACATTATTTAGGCTCCATAATTTACACAAGGGCGTAAAGTTCCATTGGTCTTCTCCACAAAGAGAATTGGGGAGCATACAGGGGAGGTACGCTGAAAAATTGCGCCTTTGGCTAAATTTCCTTAATCCACACATCTAAGGCCTCTTCCTCTCGGACAGTCAATGGGTAAATGGGGGAGAATATGTGCACCAGATCCACGGTGAGCTTGAACTCACAATCAAACTCAAAATAATTGGGTGGTGCGTTAGCTGAAGCTGCATCAAATGAAGAATACAACCTCTACAAACAGGAAGGTAGAAGAACCTCCACAGAGGGCTTCAGCATTGGGGCAAGATTGCAAGGGTGAATATTAGCAAGTGGGAAACTTGTCCTGGAAGTTGGCTTCAGCTAAATGGACCACCAACTTGTGACTGTTCTTCAAAGTGAGTGATAGGATATTTTCTTTCAAGTTGGTTCTGACGTCAAACTTTTAGCCACCACTCTATACCCAAGATGATGGGGTACAAGAGGTTTTTGATAGCTTAGAAGTGGTCTTACAAATTATAGTTGCAACTTGATAGTCCACTACCCCATGATTTTCAGCGTGGAATACCTTGAGACGCCCCTCCTCTAACCATACCACCTGGCAAGTAACTCAGTTCAAGGTAAACTGCTAGGTTTTGGTCCATAAAATTTTTCAGAGGCGCCAGTATCCACCAGAATAGTGGTGCTGAATTTCCCTAACGGGGGAGGAAAGGGTTGCAGTCAGTAGAAAATACCCTGAATGGTCTTTATTTAAGGAAGATAACGCCAGTACATCACCAACGAACTCATCATCTGGCATTAACATGTCACCCTTGTATGTTTTTGAATTAAAGAATGAAGAGGGATATTTGGCCACCCTTACTACTGAGGCCACATATCCCACCATATCTTCAGCGGGCGCATAAACATTTTTATATTGTAAACGCAGTCCTTTTCAACCTTCTGAGTGCTTCAAATCATGAAAGAGGTCAAACAGGGGTTTCTGGGGTAATTTAAATATGCAGGAGTAAGTTCCATATCTGAGCCATAAGAGAGCAAATATGGTTCAGAGGTATAGATGGTGTTTTCATTATAAGACGCATTTTTAGACGCAAATGATCCTATCCCATAACAGCAACGGATTGCCTTACGTTATCCAAGGCCATCACCCCAAGGCCCATCTCTGAAGATTCCGCCAGAATTGTCTGAATGTGCTTCCAAGGTAAACCCCATTTTTTTAAATTGATTTAATGAATTTTGGCAGAAAGTTGGTGAATCATGACTTCTGGACCATGAAGCATACATATCCACCAGATATGAGCAAGAAGGGTGGGTACTTTCCAGTTGGAGGCAACCAAAATAACGCCCAGATGCTCCAACCTTTGGGAAAAGAGGAAGCAGAGGTTCGGCTGACCACAGCCAAAGCCCACAGCTGGTGTACACCGTTTACATTTTGTAAAAACCCCACACAAAAATTGTTCATGCGCATAAAAGAAAGTGGTTGGTCAACTAATGTAAGGAGAGTATCTATAACTCTCCTATTCCCAGCGTGGCAGTGCTTGGTTCACAGGGCCAACACCATGGAATTAGTCATTAATACAAAAGTTACTAGAATCCAGAAGAGAATGCTTGAGCAATAATAACTTAGGCAGAGGAGGGCGATCATTAGAGTGATTAATCAAACAAAAACGACGTGATGCACAAAATAGTAAGGTATAAGCGTCCCAGGTTGGAGGGAACCTGGGCGGCCCAATGGTGCATGAGTGGATAATTTTATCGTAGTTAGAATTAAAAGGTTAATGTAGCGTGAGATCTCCATGAAGAGATCTGTGCACAGGATTGTCCAAGATATCATAAATATGGAAAATGGTGTACTTAGCGAGGGGTTTATTGATAGGGAGAATTTGACCAACGGGGGAGTTTGGTCTTGACATAAGATATTTAAGGGATTTTGGGAAAACAATCAATTGAGGGAAGTGGGTCTAAGTCAAGGCGTGCCAATAAGCGCATGCTTCCATTAGGCAGTACACTATAATGGGTAATTGACTGAACTCAGGTAATTGATTGTAGAGTGGCTGACCTGAGCTTGAAATTTCAAAAACCAAATGGGTTTTGAGACCCTGTTCTCCTAGAAACTGAAATGAACCAGTTTATTTGTAACAAAGCTAGTTCTTTTTAACGCTCCTTCTCTCATACAGGTTGAACTTCACTTGCATCCATGGGACCAACTTGGACATGTTTGGCCTTTACCCAGCATTGGTTTTGGAGATCAAGGAAGCCTTCTATCTTCAACTTCTTGGCCTCTCTGCATGCAGCTTTGTCTCTCACATTGGTCCCAAGGATGATTTCATTTTCTAACTATGACATTCAGAGCAAACTGACGTCATATTGGAGGGAAATTGGCAATTTGGCCTGGAGGAGTTCAGAAAACTTACCAGTAGCTCAAGTCTCAATGTTACTGGGAAGGAATATTGCTACAATTCAAGATGTATTGGAGTCTTGCCTGGTATGTTAAAGTCAATTTGGACCTAATCCCTGGTCACATCATCCAGTGTTTTCCCTGTGAACCCTTCCATACTATTAGTATTGATGTTATGGGACCTCTCCCTCAAGCCTCCAATGGTCACCAGTTCCTCTCCTGGCCATGGATTATCTAACTAAGTGTATTGAAGCTATATCGTTACCTTCCTCTTCAGCAAAAGCTACCACCACCTTCTTTATAATTAAATTATCACCCAGCTTGGGTGCCCTCACATAATACTCTCTGATAATGGGCAAAATTTCCACTCAACGCTGGTGATAAGTCTTGCTGACCTAATGGAAACCACACAGGTATTTTCTACTCCCTACCATCCTGCCACCAATGGAATGGTGGAGTAGGTGAATGGTACCTTAACGGCCACTCTTCAGAAAATGGCCACGACTGACCCTTTGCACTAACCCCAATACATGCCTAGTGCAATTATGGCCTATTGAATAATCTGCCACCAAATAATTAAGATATCGCCCTTCCAGGCTTTGTATGGACAAAATCCCAAGTTGCCCTCCATAGTGCAGGCCATTTTAGATCAGGCCTCCTCTGATGCCACTGTAGTTACTATGTGAAGCATTGCCAATGAAATCATCTGACTCTAGGCTCTAGCTTCTAAGAATTAATTGGCTACCACCAAGAGAAACTAACCAGTTTAATGATAATCATGACCCCCTGCACACCTTCCAAATGGGCGATAAAGTTCTCTTATAACATCATTGCCTGGAGGTTGTGACCATAAATTAGGAACCAACTGGTCAGGACTATACAAGGTCATTTATAAGAGCGGGAAATGAACACTTAATTGTAGAGGTCATTCGTGGTAAAGTAATAAACCGCATCCATAGTTGTTTTCTCCATTAGTTTTATCCCCTATGCCAAGATCTGGAGGGGGACGTTGTTGGGATTCCAACCTGAATTGGAGATTTAAAGAGGTCAGTGATGATAATAGATCCTGAGTTGGCCAAATATCTAGGCACTTATTAGGGACAATCCTCAACAACATTCCTCTCCCTAGTATTGTGGTTCAAACACAATCTATGAGGCGAGCTAATCCTATTGGAATGAAATGATGACCTACCACCAAATCCCAGAATTGTTATGAGTCTAGATCTTAGCTTGAGGTTTTACTAAACAAAACTCCCTTATAACAATGCTTGAACTAAAATAAAGGCTATACTTTTTCTTATTTTCACCTATTTTAAGTTAAAAAGGTATACATATATTTGGACTTGCCTATCCAGACAAAGTATCTGGAAAAAGTCTTCTCAACCAAGTAAAGCAAAAACAGGTAAGTCAGCACCCTGAAACTTTGGGTCCTCTGGCCAAAAATATTAAGGGATACGTAACAACACCATCACAATCCCAACAATGTGGCTCAGGTTTTCTAACTGATTTGGTTTGCCCCCAAAAGGGTCACCATCAGGGTGACCCATTGAGCCCCTTTTGTACAGCTTTATCCTTAACTCATGACTCTGCAATGAAAAAGCCCAACTTTTTGGTGTTCATGTACTAGGCCAGGCACTATCAAAAGATTGGAATTTGCTGATTATTGTGTGATTTATATCGCTAATAACCATGATGCTGACATCCTTGAGTCTACCATTCAGGATACTTCTTGGTTAGGGATGAAGCCCTCATTGCCATAAAATACTGATATATCCTCCTTAGCAAATATCAAACTTGCTGGACAAATACCCCCTCTGGTCAGCAGCATATACCAGCTTTAAGGTCCCTTGTTTGCCTACATAGGAAGTTATTAAATGTTGCCCTTTTTGTACTTTTATATGCTTACAGGACCGCTATGGGTTCAGTACGCCACCTTGGAATATTGGTGGAGTTGGGAGAATATGCCATCACCATGATGGAAAGTCACATTCTAGAAAAAGTAACCAAGCATATCGCTTCCTTTGGGGGACAGCAAAATAGCCTGATGGGCAGGGTATTGGTTGCCAACTCACTACTTTTTTCTATTGTTTAATTTGCTGTGCACGCTATTGCTTTTCATCCTCCTTCTTTGCAACACTCTATGCTCTCATCCAAAGATGGTGTCACAAATGAGGCCGCGTCTGTCTCAATAGATAATTCCTTTATCAGTGGAATGATTAGAATTAACCTCAAAGCTGGTGGAGGTACAAGCGACCAATCCACTGCGGATGGGAGCAAACAAGGACCTTTTATAGACTTGGGCAAGCAACGAAATTTTCACTAAGAATGGCATGACGTCATGAAAAATAATTTTCATCTAACGAGCCAGAGTATTTAGTATATGAAGATGGTGACATTGGCAAATTAGTATGAAATTTTCCCCATTTTATACCTTTGAGGGGCCAAAATAATATTAATTATGTCTATGACGCTACAATGAGCAGACCAAATTACACCATTGGTATAATTTGAGTTTTAAAGTGATTATTACAAATCTGGCAATTACCAAATACAAGACTTACCAAAATCTGATGTGAGGTGCATCATAGGAGCACCACTGCTCACTCTGAAGTTGAGAAAAGTATTGCCAAATTTGGTAATAAACCAATAATAGAAACAGTGACATCAGCCCATGACCCAAAGTGTGGAGTGAATGGGCCCCTGGACATCCTAGTTATGAAATACCACTATAAGAAGGAACTTTCAGCTACAGTAATTGGCCCAAATAAGTAAGGCCACCAAAAAAGAAATTAGACGCCGTCTAACTAGGGGATCTTGCAAAACCCACATATCAAAACCCTTATTCCCATTTATCTTTTATATATAATTTATTTTTATATTTTAAAATATCTTAGGAAGTATAAAACACGTCACTTTTTATATTAAAGAAAAAAATTTCACAGAATCTCAGCTTTATCCTTTTATTTTCATTTATAGTGGTTTAATTGAATCAATTTATTAGTAAGCAATATGGGATTAACCATTTATACAGAATAAGGTGAACAGTCCAAGATCATCTTTGTTTGTATCAGGACACTCTCTATTGCGGTTACCTTGGAGCTGAGCTGCCAAGGGAGATATTGAATTGTCTTCTGTTGAGTTCTGAGGGCTAATGTATAATAATAAGTCTAAGATTATCTACAAGAGTTTTGCCATGGGTGCAAACAGTTTATCAAAGCAATCAATGCTACAAGGGGTATCATTTTTGAAATTTTTGAATTACACTTCAAAAATGGTAGGTATTCTCTCAAAGTTAGGTGAATTCTCAAAAAGTTGCGAACAATAGTAAAAATAAGGTTCTAAATAGACATATTTTTATTAATGAAAGGATTGAATACCTATAGCTTTAGAAGTAGTTTGGGGTTTATCAGATCTTTTCATTCTCTGAGTAAGCAAATCTTCTGATATCAACTGTTTGGGATAAGCATGATTGTTCTTATTAGGATTGACAAGAGTAGTTTCATTGAGTCCCCCCTCCAATATTGTTGGGGAATATTTGGGTTAACCGTTTCACAAATGGAAGAATTTGGCAAAATCCTGATACTTCCCCCCTCAAGATTTAATCTCAGAGGAGTATGAAAATCTCAAAATTTAGGGTGGATACAATTTACAACTATACCTGTATTGACATGAACATTTTAATATTCTAGCCATTTTCAGAATATACCTTGATTAGGACCAGACCTTTTAGATCCCAACTTCTCAGTTCACCCACCAGAGCAGGAGTGATAAAACATAACATAATCTCCAATTTGATATTAGGTTAACTAGGTTTATGTATTACTTCTTTCAGTCACCTTCTTGGTGGTGACTTCAATTGATTCCATTGCTTGAGCTAGTAAGCAAATGATCTCATCAGCCAGGCTTCTCATAACTAAATCAAAGTTTTCTGGTATACTTTCCTTTAATATTGCTTCAATCCTTGAAGGAACTGAGGGATCATGCCTGTAAATACATTTGAAAGGGAACATCTTGATAATTTGATGATAACTTATTTGGTAAGCAAACAAGACACTAGTAAATAGAAGTTCTACAAAGTTGGGTCCATTAAAGCTATTTTCCTTAAGATAGAAACTAAGGTTCCATTGACTCGCTCAATGGCCCCATTAGTTGAAAGATGATAAGGAATAACAAGCCTTTGGGCTGTATTGAATAATTTTGACAACTCTTATAAAAGTTGAGAAGCAAAGTTCGTTCCATTATCTGACATAAAGACCTTGGGACACCCATATTGAGTAAAGATTTGGCAATAGAGAATTAAGGCAGTGGCTTTAACGGAGGGGGTAGCAATGGATTTAGCCTCAACCTATTTAGTTATATGGTCAACAGCCATTATAATGTACTGGTGTCCATGCAACCCTCCTGGAAAAAGTCCTACAACATTGATACTTACCACTTCAAATGCCTTAGTTGGTGAAATTACTTGATGCTGATAAGTAGGGTTTTTGCGCCAAACTTCTTTAAATAAAACATTTGTTAAGTGTCTCTCATATGGTTTCAGTCATATTGTTTCAATAGTAGCAGGTTTTTAACCACCCTTGGACTTTCCTTAAAACACTATGATCTACTTGTTTGTGTCCTTCCATGATAGCTAGAATATTAAATCTGGGTGCAAAAAGGGTAACCACTTGGCTTTGACCTTCTTATACAAAGATTCTTTCCTTAATCATAGTATCTTTAGAAATACTTTTTAGGAAGGCATAATCTTCAGATTCTTGATTCCACAACTCAGGCTGTCCAATTAAATTATATATTTTTTATTTTTTAATTTATTTGAGGTGGGCTGACTTGAGTCATATACCACACTGATAGGAGGGATAGGAAGTAGGGAGCGAAGGTATAGGAGTGGAGGACAAAACCCAAATAAAGGGTAAAACCTTCCTGCGAATGTTCTGATAGGCTGGGATTACAAAATCTGGCTTCGCCAATTTGTTTGGTCAGACTGAGGCATCGTGCACAAATACACATGTATTGCTATCCTCTTAGCACAGAAATACAAATTTCTGCCATGATGGGATTGGAACCTGCATCATGAGGGGTGATAGTGTGATTCCCATCCTGACTATGCCACACCCCCTCAATTAAATTATATAGTCATTCTTCTTTTCCAAAATCCAAGGTCAGTATAGGATATTGGGATAGGCCATCAGCATTTTGATGTTGGGTACCTGAGCAATGTTCAATTGAAAAATAATAATTTTGCAGCCTTAGAGCCCAATGGGCTAGTCTCCCATTGGAATCCTTAATATTTTGCAACTATCATAAAGAAGAATGGTTGGTAACAACAGTAAAATGGTTGCATATAAAAAGGTTCAGAAGTGCTTAATGGCTAAGATTACAGCTAAACATTCCCGCTCATTTACAATGTATTTCTCTCAGCCTTAAATAGTGTTTCGCTATAAAATGCTACAGGATGGTTGATCTGCTCTTCATCACACTGGGATAAAATATCCTTAATAGCTACATTACTTGCTTCAGTGTGCATAATAAAAGGCTTATCAAATTAAGGATGAATCAATACAGTTGCTTTAGTTAGGGCAATTTTAAGAAAATTAAAAGACTTTTCCTGAGATGAGCAACTCAAATGGCACACCTTTTTGCAATAAATGAAATAAGGCTCTGCCATATCAGCAAACTTAGTTTTAAATTAATGATAGTAACTCTCTTTCCACTTGGTATAACTTTCCAAGCAAAAATTAGATGCTTAATAAAGCAAATCCTAATCGCACATTGTAGTTTCGCTCCAATGTCCTCAGATTCTCCGCCAACTGCTCCAGTGTGAGGCAGCGATGAAACTCCCCTGCCATTTTCCGTCTGGCAATAAACGCACTCAGACTGGTTCACCAAGTCATTTCAAACCCATGGGATGATTAGTTCCTCCCAAGGATCTTGACGTCCACCTTGCTTGTATCCAAGCAGTACCTCGCTGCCCCCTGGTGCTCCCCCAGAGCAACATGCGCTATGGCTTAAAGGTCAAATATGGGAAAATATTCCAATACCACGACTAATCCATTATTAAAATGGCACAGGCGGTGATGAAACCCACCGGATATATAGATTTCCACTCTTATAAGGGGTATTTTGACCTCAGCTTCACCTGTGAAGCTGATGCTGCCACTGCAGCAACTGTTCCCCTGGCATTCCAGGACACCCTTCTCCTCACAACTCGGACCTGGCTCCCAGTGGACACCACTTTGGTGGTCCAGTTTGCTGGTTTTCCCACCCACCTCCCCCTAAAGTGCTCCACCAGGAGCTGATGGACAGTTTGACAGCCTATGGCTCCAACCCCATCTTACAACTTGTGGTTTCAAATGGGGCGACATGACTCACTGGGCCTCAGGCATATGCCATGATCAGCCCTTAATTTAGTAAAATTGCCATGTTGATGCCCCCTTTCAAGATTATTCCTTCAGCGCCTGACCATCCATTTTGGGTCCGTGTCAAGGGTGGGCGGACAAACTGCCCATCATGTTTTGAGTTGGACCACTCAAAATGCAAGTGCCCCTCCTTAGCCACTTCTGATGGATTGGATGACTCATCTGCTGACCTCCAATCTGCCACCCACACCATACAAATTCTTGTATGGGGAACAATCCTACCTCCCCCTCCCCCAAAACTGGAAGCTGCAGCTGCGGCTGCACCTGCAGCCACCAATCACATCCTCCTCACCCCAATGCCACACATGATTCCTCCAATCAAGCATTGGATTGGATCCCAGTTCAATCCCATGCTTCCTCAAATGAATCGACCAAACCTTAGACATACACCAATTCCCCAATTCAATTCAACCAAAATTCATGGGAATTATTGGCTGAAATTGATGAATCAGGTAAGCTCATTGAAGAACCATCTCTGCAAATCAAGCGGTTTGTTAATGCAGAATGGGATGCCAAATACCCCCCTCAACTATATACCACACAGCCAAATGCCAAACTGTTCTACAGCGACCACCAGCTTGCAGTAGAAGCAGCCGCCACACCAGATTGTCATCCGCTCTGCAAAGCTGCTGCCAAATCAGTAGTGATACTCAAAAGAGGAATTCTACCTCCTGTTATCCCTGAACCTCTTACTCAAAAGATTAAAATCACAGTAAAACAGCTATACAAAAATGCCAACAATGCTATCCAGAACGTGGCAACTATAGCATGGAACCCAAAAGCTAAAATTACCCGAACCAACATTGCCACGTTCGTTAAACTCCCAGATGCCCTCATTAAAGCTGAAAAAGCTTTAACTAAATATATCAGTGCCATTAATCTAGCTGGCAATTTCCATGAAATTCCAATTATTAATGATATCAAACCACATGCTGCAGATGCCCCAATGCCCTTACTATTTGCCGTGAAATGAACTCTACTATAAGAGGAAGAAGCTGCTGCTGAAGATGAGCCCCCTGACCCCCCTCCCCTTCCGCCATGGAGGGATAAGCGGTTTCTGCTGCCCACCTGGTTGGTTGTTTTTTATCAAAGTGTTTCACTCAATCCGCTCATTTGGGCATTTTGTTTGAACCAATTAGTTACATTAGTTTTAGTTCAGTTTTGGTTTTGGTAATGTTTGTCCCCTGGTCAGCTTACCTCAAATAAATATAAAATTGATGATAGTACCTGACCATAACAAGGAAGATTTGTATGTCTCACAAGGAGGTGTCATTTGTTTAATAGCTTAAATTTTATCCAAAGTTGGTTAAATTCCTTTAGCCAAACCTGGTGACATAAGAACTCTATTTCAATCTCAAAAAGAAACATTTGGAGGGTTTGAGCTTTAGTGATAAATTCTGAATTCTTCTAAAAACTTCTTTTAAAATGATCAAAATGTTCAGTAAATGTTTTCAAAAACATGGTAATATCATTCAAATATACCAGGACGCAGGTCAGCTTTAAACCCTTTAACACACCATTCATGCCCTTTGGAATGTTGCTAGTTCGTTGCTCAACAATTGTGGCATATGATTTGGTTCAAATAAGCCCTCACTAGATATTAGGGCACATTTAGCTTGGTCTTCCAAAGCTAAGTTGATTTTCTAGTACCCGCTGGCTAAGTCCATTGCTGAAAAATAGGTTGATCCAGTTAACAACCGGAGGGAATCATCAATCCTTGGTAAAGGATAGCATCTTGACAAGTGATTGTGTTTAACCTGTGATAATCTATACCCACCTGATGTTAGCCATCCTTCTTTTTCGTAGATAACAGAGGTGATATCCAGGGACTATTGAAGGGCTTTGATAATCCAGCCTCCAAGAGTTGATGTAATTCTTTGATGACTTGCGCTTCCTCAACTTTTGACTTATGATAGGGTTTAACACAAATTGGAGAGTGATCTCGAGTTTCTACGGTATGCATTACTCCCTTCATTTTACCAAAATCATAAGTATGATTGGCAAATATGTCGGAGCATTCTCCTTTTAATTGAAGCACTTGTTTCTCCAATTCTTTAGTAAGGTTTTTCCCTATTGCAGATCCCACAGTAAGTATCTCTTGTTTGGGTTCCAGCCTAAAGTCTTGTAGACTGCCAAAAGTATTAACGTCATAAATCTAAGATAAGGGAAATAGTTTTCAAAGGTTATTAAATTTTGTCAATCTACCATTTTCAGTTAATTGGTAAGTTTTGCTAATAAAACAGGCAACAATCCAGAATAGTCATAATCCAGTACCCCAGGACAAGGCAGGATCTACTTCGCAGAAGGGTTGGATATGCCTTGGATTTGTAATAAATGACCTTTGGGAATAGAAAAATGTAAAAATCTAATGATAATAACCTGAGATTTTGGTGGAATAATCACAATTGAAGAGGAGAAAATAGGCATCCCTTCTTCTATATCAGCCGTCATAGGGATTATTTTACTCAAGGACCCTCAACATGATACTGAATGGAACAGGACCTCTTTAATCCCTCTAACAGACATACCCAACGTCTAGTATGTTGAGCATGTTCATATAAAAGCATTGAAACCCTATACCCTTAAAGGGATAGAGAAGAGTTGGGGTAATTAATAATTCCATCAAATTCCTGAAAAAAATTTAGTCCCCAAGAGAAGGTCATAACTCAAGTTATCAAGGTTGATTGCAGGTACCATAAAAGTTAACTTCCCAATCTTCAATGGGAGGGACGAAAAAGCTCCAATTGATCAAGTACTCTGAGTCCTGCAGCGCCATATTCTTCATATTGTGAAATATTAGTCATTAATTTAATCCGCTTATAAATTTTGATGAGACCACAACCTCAGGATATCCAGTTTCAATAATAGCTTTAGCATTAATTTGATTCACTCAAAAATTGATATGGGTGATTATACTTTCAAAATGAGAGGGTAGAGCCAACAAGAAGAGCAAGTAATAGGAAGAATGTTTTTAAATTTATTGCGGGGAAGGCTGACCATGGGCAAGCTTCCGAATATGACTCAGATGACCGAATATGACTCAGACAAGACAAAACTTAGTACCAGGGGAGGCACCCCAGAGAAGCGATGCTATCTCTTGTTGCCAGCGGGAACGCCACTTATGGGAAGGGGGAGGGAACATATGTAGGGGACTTAGCCACTATTGAGCACGTGTGGAGGAAGGGGTCTGATTTGATGAACCAGACTGGGAACCAGGAGGAGACCAGCTGTCGGCGACATGGTGGGAGATATCCAAACATCCACGCTTGAAAGTGATCCACCAAATGAGACTGGAATCTGTGGACAGCTTCAGGGAGGGTGGGGATGGATCCAGCGATGGCATCCAAGACAATCGTTTGGATAGTCCACATGGCGATTGCAACCACCAGAGCACGGAGGGAGGGTGGGAGGGGGAAGCCATTGATAAACATATCTCTTGACAGATTGAAGGGATGTGTTTGATCCTGGCCTAGCAGACGTTGGACTTAGCGCCATATTACTTTAGAGGTGGGGCACTTCTCCAGGCGGTGAAACAGCGTTCCATACTGGCCACACACGACACAGGATGAGTGTAAAGCATTAAAACGCTCAGCTGTACAATACACCCGCCTCAGGCAGCGCCACACATGGGAGCGGACTTGAGGCTGCAACAGAGGATGGTGTGCGTATTTCCAGATAGTCTTTTGGGTCTCAGTGGAATAAGGGATGTCCATCATGTCCAGGTAGTCCACCCTGGATAGGACTTGGGGTCGAATGGGGATCACGCCATCATGGTTGGGTAGCCCCTGTACCTCTTGTGTGAACTGAGGAGAGGGGCGGCCTCTTTGGGTTGTATGTCCACTAATATGAATTCTCCACTCTGCACTTCGCATGGAGAGTAGGATTAGTTTGTAGTGGATTTTGGTCCCGTGAGGACCTGTGGCCTATGTGTGTGATGCGAGGTATTTCATCAGGGAGTGGGGGTTTGATGGATTGTTGAGGCCCAAGGCTCAGGAGAAGTTGGAGCGGGCCGCGCGGGACCAGTGTTGGGATGGGAGTGTAGGAGCAGTGACGGCCGCAATCCAGGTGCCCAGGATCTTGGCGGCATGGGCTTTGAAGTCAAGTAGGCCCATGCCACCATGATGATGAGGGCCAAACATGACCTATAGCCGTACTGGTGGAGGGCGGCCTGACCAAAGCCAACCTTGTAGCAAAGCATACAGGGATTTGAAGAAGCTTGGGGAGAAGGGGATGGCGTGGGCTCCGAACCAGACTTTGGATAGGAGCATAGAGTTGGCAAGAACAACCCTGCCAGTGAGGGTAGTAGGGTGGGCTCTGAGAGAGGCGATTCTCTTCGTCACGTTGTCCAGTATATGGCTCTCCATTACTGCTGACGCGTATCCACCTGCCTCCATCCACACGCCCAGATGGCGTACCGGTCCTATGGTAGGTTGTGGCACAAAGGGGAGCACCAGTGGAGCGGTGTGTTTTGAGTTAGTAAGGCGTGGATGTGGGCGAGCAGATGTGCCGGGTTGGGAACTACTTGCTGGGGCCCAGCAGTTCTGAAACCGACCAAGGAGGATGATTTCGGTTTTGGAGGTGTTCAGTGCCGCGTTGCTTACCCGGGAATATTCCTGGATGAGGGCTCCAAGCGCACGTGCATCTTTGTTATTAGACACCCCCACCACGCAATCATCTGCAAATGCCATCATCTTGACTGGGGTTTGGCCTGGCACATGGACCCCAGTGAGTTGGGCATTCACATTTCGCAGTAGTGGGTCAAGGCTGAAGTTGTATAAGAGTGGGCTGAGGGGGTCCCCTTGTCGCAGGCCCCTTTGAGGACGGACTACTTCCGTTAGGAAACCTGGGCCATGCACTGCCATTGTTGCAGATTCCGTGATCAGTATCACCCAGTTAATGAAGTGGGGATGTAGGCGGAATTGTTGGAGGCAGGCCCTAAGGTATTCCCAGTTTACTCTATCATAGGCCTTTTGTTGGTCTAAGAATACAAGTGCCCTAGAGGCTGTGGACTGACACACATTAGCCACAGAGTGCACGTTATCCCAAATCGACCTTCTGGGGATGAAACCAAATTGTTCTGGGGAGATGGTGGCAGATGCTACAGTCCCTAAACGGTTAGCCATGATTTTTGTTAAAATTTTGGTGTCTGTGTTTGTTAGAGAAATGGGGCGCCAGTTGGCTAAGTCTAGCCTATCCCCTTTCTTGAAGAGTGTGACTGTAAAGGCCTCATGTCCTCCTGGTAGGAGGCGCGTTTCCAACAGGCTTTGGTTGAGTGAGGCTAGCAGTAATGGGGATATATATTTAAAATATTTTTTGTAGAACTCATATGGAATGCCATCTGGGCCTGGGCATTTTTGGTTTGGCGCACCATGAATGGTAGTCCATAATTTGTTTGGAGTAATTAAATTCATTATTTCCGGGTATCGGAAAATGGTGCAGATATGAGCTCAGTTGAGAAATTCCGCCATTTTGGCCAGCTGAATTGGTTCAGCTCGGTATAACTTGGAGTAATATCTTTGCATTTTGATTGCCACTTCGGCCGGTGTGTCCACAATAGAATTATCCAATCTTTGCACCTGTGTGCAGGCCACGCTCTGGCGTGGTGCAAGAAATTTTTTGAAGAAGTATGCGGTGCACTTGTTGCCTTTAGTGATGCATGTGGCCCTGTATTGGACACAAACCCGATGCTTATGTTGCCTTTCAAGTGCATTGAGGTGGGCGGCTGCCTCCGCCCACTTCTGGCCCCATGCAGGGCTATATCCTGAGGCTGGAATGTTGGACTCCAAGTGGGCTAATTCCACCAGCGCGCGCGATATAACTGCGAATGTGGCTCATGAGCATCTGGATGAGAGATGGCGATAGTGGCAGATGGTGTTTTCTATGAAAGTTGCCCATGTGGAAATGGGGTCCGCGCAAAATGGTGCAACAAATGATTTTGCCAAAGTTGCCTCTTCCACCCACGTGGAAAATCCTGGCGACGCGAGCTCTGGGGGCAGATTTTGCACCAATGTGGGGCCTTTGCAACTGTGACAGGTAAGTGGTATGTTATCGAGACCAGTCATTGGTTGGAGAATTCCATTTTCGTTGTTTTGAAGTGGGAGATGTGGGGTTGGAATTTTGCCAGTGCTAGAATAAGGTCAATGTGGGTCATGGACCTTAATTGGCTGTTGTGGACGTGGGGACGCGTCATGTTTTTGAGCAGTGGGGCATGTCACAGCAGCGCATCCATTAACCCAAGGGTGGCTTTTAGAACGCGTAGTTCTACGTGACCCTGTGGGGCGTGGGGTGAGGGCAGCCACCGGTCCTTTGGTGAGGTTAGCCAACAGTTCATGTCACCAATTAGGAAAGAATTGGGGGGTAGTGGGAGGGATTTGACCAATGAGAAAAATTCCCGACGCTCATGTGCACCATTTGGGGCGTAAATGTTGACAATTGTGTGTGCAACATCAGCCCATGAGAAGGTGACCACGAGCACTTGGCCATTTAGGAATGTTTCTGAAGATGTAAATTTGAAAAAATTGTTTTTCCGAATTAGCACCCCACAGTGCTTTGACCAAAAGGATAGGGATGGTAGGAGCATTGTTTTCCAAGCTTCCTCAGAACCTCGTGGACAGTGGGACTCCTGGATGGCCAGGATATCCACGGGTAAATTGTTTTGTAAAAACTCAGTTTCCTAGCCTGGGACAGGGAGGCCTTGAGTCCGGCGATATTCAGCATCCCTATAGTGAAGGTTTTCCCCCATCGCACCTTAGGTGCGAGGGGTGGGCCCCAGGCCCACCAGCCGCTTCCAGGTCCCCATGGGCTTTCACAGCAGCGCGGGTATTAGCAGCAACGCTATCAGGGTTTTTGTTAATTTTTGCGGAAAGAGTCATGTTGGCTTTGGCCTTCACTTTTTGTTTTCCTGACGTCGGATGAATTTTTTGCGGTGCGGATAAGTTCAGTGCACCGTTGAGTGAGGCAAAAAAAAAATTTTGGTTGGGATAGGTCCCAAGTCGGTTTCAACTGGGGCTTGGGTGCAGCAATTGGGTGAGATTGAATCTCCCATCAGATCCTCAGATTGAGTGGCCCATTCAGCATGGGCCTCCCAATCTGATTGGGTGATGGATTCCTGAGTTGCTTCCACCGCGAAGGTCTCCATGTCCTCCTGGCGTTGTGAGTGTGGGATGGTGGTGGTGGCCTTGGCCACTTCCTTGGCCGCGGTCCTATGGGCCTGCTTGGCCTTCTTCCACTCCTGTGGGGAGATGGGCTTTACCAATAGGCAGCAGCCTTGTGCTCCCCATGGGAAAGCCTCCTTGGTGCTTGCAGTTGGTTTGTAGTGCGCCTCTCCGCTGGCCATGGCCGCCAAGGGGTGCTCTTGGAATGTGATGCCCTCTTTGATGGGGCATGCATGCGCCTTATGGCCAAACGCATCACAGTGGGTGCAAATGGGGGGCGCGCTGTCCACGGTTACCCGGAATGGGTGGGTGGTGTGCCCTGCGATGTCAATAAAGGTGGAGTGTGGGATCTGGGTTAGGTCCTTCACGATCTCCTCAGTTGGGGTCAGAACTGCGATGGCTTTGCCAGTGCACAGGTGTGGCATCAGTGTGAAATGTTACATTTTGAAAGATTGTATTTCGCCATATATGGTAAGACCATCTTTCAGGTGTTGCTCCAAAATGTTACATTTTACCGTAGTAGGCAAAAAGTCAAATGTGAGGAAAATTTGGTTTGATTTTGTCCATCTGGTGCATTTAGTTTCAATGACCCGTTGCCCTTCAGGGAGGTTGACCACTATGCGCACTGCTGCAGCCTCATCTGCTGTTATTTTGCTTTTGAAACCTAGGTCCAGCCAACTGTGTGACATGGAGTGAGGTGCAACATACACCGCGGTCGGGAAAATTTTGTGTACATCTTCACAAAATTTTTCCCATAGGGCCATTTTTTGATGTCCAGATACACACGGACTCCAAATTCCACCGACAAAAGGTGGCTGGGAATGTGGCGTGTTGATGTACTGGTTGCATCGTGCTTGCCACACAAGTATCTCTGGGGAAATTGTGACCGCCAGTTTTTTTAGATTTTTTTCTATTCTGCCAGATTCTCCAGGGCGTTTTTGAACGTTAGAGGCCGCGGGCCTTCCGCCTGCTCCTCTTGCCTTGCTTGCCCAACTGCTCCCAGACATGGGCGCAGACTAATCCCCTCTATGAGATTATCAAACTAGATTTAGTCTTGAATTGAATGGGTTGCAAAAGTGTTTGCAATGAGAAAGAAAAGTTTTTAGTAATAGGAAGAATGTTCATCTTTATTATACTCTACAGGGTTTTGATGTTCCTGCTGCATACTCATATCATTATCATGATGGTAAATTTTATTGGTTTTGTCCTTTTTCTTCTTTTCATCATTGTTGGATTTTAGGGTTTGCTAAAGTTCACTGGTGCTTTTTTATGCCTAAACTCCAACAATAAAGGGATGAACACCACTTGTATTAAATATATAAATACTAATAATATTAAAAAACTTGGTTCTTAAGGAATTTTTTAGTTTTGATTAGGGAATAAAAATGTACCCTCTGGATATTGGACCCTTTTGTATTTAAATGGGATTGAGGGTGAGAAAAATTCACTGAGACATTTGGAATGGCTTAAACTAGTCCATTTTAGGTAATATGGAAAAGTAGCCTATTGAAGCTCTTAAAAACGCTTCATTTTATATGCATGATGGATGAGGAAATATTGTTTGGCAAGATGTACCCATGAGGTACCGATTTGTTGAATTTTAGCCAATCCCCATTTGATAAAATTATATCACCTTGGGGGACCACAACCACACCTATAAAAGGGGTAGTCCCCGCTTAGATGTTGAAAGGAAGTTGGATGGGGCAGGGAAAGAAACTGCCACTGGGCTCCCTGAGTTCAGACATATGTTTGGAGTAATTCAACTACTTGGTCATGTGTTTATTGCATGTGAATTATTATAAATTGTGTGTTACTTGATTTTTGGGGTTCCACTAAGAATTGTTCAGGGTCTTTTCGGCTGATTAAATCATTATTATCAGTAAAATAAATTTTTTTGTGGTTTCAGACTCATAAATGTCTGAAATTCCCTCTATTTGGCCGAGTTTTACCCACAACATTTTTTTCATGAAGCATGGGAGGCAAATGTCTGACATTACTCTCCTCAATAATGTTGGGGGAATAGGGCTGAAGGAAGTGTCCATGCGCTCAGTTGATGGTGAGTCCAGAAGCGAGATGTTTGATAGAATACTCATCCCCTCACTTCTATGCAACTAAAAATGGCCCTTCCCAGATAGAGCCTAGATCTTCACTTCTTGGTTTGATTCAGCTGTGTTAATATAGTATTAAGTCAGATACTTGAAATGAAGAAAGAGGGGTCCTGAGCTCATTCATGGCTTGGCCTTCTTTGGCAACAGTCTTTGCTAGATTAGTAATTGCCTCTGATTGTAATTGGATGATGTGTAGGGCCAACTTTTTCATGGCTTGTTCAGGCTCAGTCCAATCAGAAAAAATATCCTTGGCAAAAATGCTGGCACCCCAAGTTCTCACCCATATAACACACAAAAAGGGGACATCTTGAGGATGTGATGGTAGCTAGTATGGTAGACCATGAGGGCACTTGGAAAGTAAAGATCCCAGTGGAGAGGGTCTGTAGTGGCCATTTTGCATAAAATTGAGACCATAGTCCCTTTAATTTTTTCTACTGAACCATTTGTGGATGGGTTATAGAGGGCTGAGAAGAGTTATTGAGCTTCCATAGAAGTGAGAGGAGCTTTACTACACGTGAAGTAAAATTTTTCCCATTGTCACATAGGAGGACTTAGGGGCACCCATGCTGGGTGAAGATGTATTGGTGTAAGAAGGTAGCCGTGGCTTTAGCAGTCTGAGCGGGAAGAGCAACAGCTTCAATTCACTTGGTGAAATGATCAATACCAACCAAGATTTAGCGATTTCCACCTTTAGTTTGTGGGAGAGCACCTACCACATCCAAACTTATGTTGTGGAAGGGTTGGTGGGGTGTCTTAGGTTGATACTGATATTGGGTCTTGAAGCAAGTTTGTTTTTTACAGGTCAGGTATGCATCTTAGACTTCAGTTATAGTTTCCATGATGCCCTCCCTATAGTACCTCTCATTTATCCAATCAAAATTTTCATACTCCACCATGCCCCATGATAGTGTGAGATTTTAAAATGACTAGCACTCGCTCAGGTGGCCGGAGATAGGGAAACCAATTTACTCTTATTTTTTATATAATTTCCTATTCTCTACCTTTGTGTTGCGAGAGTGCCAAGCTATCATCTTCTGTACTGGTTCATCTTCATCAGCCTATGCGTCAGGAGTCATTAGGAGGTTGTGCAACCTCTCTGTTTAGCTATTGTCAAGGTGAAGGACAGGCAGCCGCTTCAGCCCATCAACGTTCATATGGCGTGTCCCAGCTCGGTGCTTAATGATCATATCATAATGCTGGAGCTTAAGAGCTCAGCGAGCTAACCACCCAGTTTAATCTTTCATATTCTGCAACCACTTCAATGCGGCGTGGTCCATAATTACTTTGAATGATGTCCCATAAAGAAAAGGGTGATAGTATTTGACTGCAAGTAAAAAAGCAAGGCACTTTTTTTCAATGACGCTGTAGTTGCGCTCAGATTTTGAGAGCTTTTTGCTGAAGTAAGATACAGGATGATCAACTCCATTTTCATCTAGCTGAGCCAAAATAGCTTTACCATCATAATCGGAGACATCTGTGAACAACATAAAGGGCTTTCCATAATCAGGGTGACGGAGTATAGGCCTTTTTGCAATAGTGCTTTCAGGGTCTCAATTGAGGCCTTTTGTTCAGCACCCCAATTTAAGGGGGTGTTCTTGGCCAATAGACGTACAAGTGCTCACTAAGCTGAGTGAACTTTGGGATGAACTGATGGTAATATCCCATCATTCCCAAGAATACCTGGATGTCGTGAAGGGTTTTGGGAGTGGGCATCTTAGATATTGCTTTGACTTTATCTTGCAAAGGTTGTATCTCATCTTGGGAGATGGCGTTCTCAAATAAATTCAACTTCTTTTGTCTAAAGTACATTTAGAGGGCTTCAGCTTTATGTTAGAGTCCCACAAGCGTTGAAACACCTCCTTTAGGTGCATGAGATGCTCGTTGAATGTCTTGGAGAAGCTGTGATGTCATCAAAGTTGACGATCACACAGCTCAGCTTAAGGCCCTGGAGAATGTGATCCATTTCCCACTGAAAAGTAGCAGGCGCATTGCACAACCTTTGAGGTAACCAAGTGGGTTGGTTAAACCATCGCTGCAGATAAGGGCACACTTCTCCTGATCTGTGAGGAAAGGTCCATCTGCCAGTACATGCTAGCCAAATCCATGGAGGAGAAGTATTTAGACCCAGAGAGTTGGGCCAGAGCTTCATCAATGCGGGGGATAGAGTAGCCGTCCTTCTTGGTAAGGTTATTCAGCTTATGGTATTCTATCACTACCCAATGACCTCCACTTTCTTTTTATCAATAGGAGCAGGGATGACCAAGAGCTTTGTGAAGGCACCAATAACCCAGCATCCAGCAGCTGTTTGAGCCCTTTCCGCATCTGAAGCTCCTTGACTTTGAATTTGCAATAGGGTTTGGAGTGGATAGGATGAGCATCCCCAACGTCAATGGTATGAGTCCAACCTTTCATGTGCTCATAGTCGGTATCAGAGGTAGAGATGATGTCACTATAGGACTCTAGTAAGGTGTGGACCTTGTCAAGCTCAGTGGGGGTTAATTTTATAGGAGATATGAACATTAGGAAGAGTGCATAGTGATTGGTCTGCGGGTAAGCCCATATCAGCTAGACCCAATACAATGAACTTGCTTTATTTTTTAAGTGGAATCAGCATACCCCTTCTGATATCTTGATGTTTTTATAACCATATCCTTCTTGGTGAGATTTCCTAGCAGAAGGTTGATAGGTTGTTGATAAGCAGGGTCTAGCACGCCTAGAAAAACTCTGAGATCCAAAGAACTAACTCCATGAATGCTTGTTAGGTGCAATAAGAAGTTGTGGGGGATTTGTAAGGTAATCTTAGTGTCAACTACCCGTTGTTCACCCGCTTTAATTACTACCTCTTTGGAGGCATAGAAAATAATACCTTCTAGGGCGTCCACTGATGGAGACAACACTTTTTATGCCGTCCTGCTATGGTGTAGTGTAGGGATAAAGCGGAAAAGGGATACTCAACTGTGCAGACATAATCCTTTTTATTAGGCTCTTCAAATGTCAAAATCAGAGGAACCTCGTAGTTAAGCAAGGAGAGTTAACACTGCTTCATGTTAATAACCCCTTCATGTTTGAGCAAGAACTGGGTACCAATGAGTAGATCATAGTTATTGTTGACCAAGGACAACGCAGTGGCTGAGAGAGAAGTTTCCCAAATCAGATGGGTAAAGATGAGTAGGCCCCAATGGCGTGAGTGTTGTTTGGGCCAGCAGTTCCAAACTCTTGTGTGTAGTCACGGTTAGGGGCCAACTTACTTTTTTCATAAGATTTGATGGCACAACGCTCACAGGGGACCCAGTGTCAAGAATATCCTTAACCTGCACTCCATTAATAACAACCTCTACTTTAGTTAAAGTTCCACCCAAGTTGGGGGGAAGAGAGAGGACCTCTTTTAGCTGAAGAGTAGAAGCAAGGCGTTTGGCAGTTTCAGGGAATTTATCCTAGATAGCCTGCAGTGTATACACACTCTGAGTGGGCCAGATCAATGTGGCAATAAGCTGATCAGCGTCGCAGGCGGTATCAATAACCTCCAGGCCTCTCAACACCTAATAGGATATGTTTGGCGGGGTACCCTAGCCCAATCCACTCTCTCCAGGTTTAATTGGTTGTGTACTTCCACTTTTCTTGGGGCTCCTAGAACATAATGATCCACATCATCATCAACCCTTTCAGATTTGTCATCAGAAGGGTTATTGATGCAAGTTAGGGAGCCCATAGGGGGTGAATTAGGTTCAGGTCTTTCCTTATGGCAGGTATTTCCTAGGGTTGTTCCTTCACCTTACTAACTTTTGGGGGAGGTGTGCAATTATGAAAGCTCGAATTCAACCTTCAAAGTAGGATGCTTATGCTGCCTCATGGAAATAAATTTCAGACTAGAGTTAGCTGGATAGGAGGTCAAGGGGAGGTAACGCTGTGGAAGTGGATGCTTTAACTTCAACAGCTTTGGGTCGTGCAGTGGCTGTGTGCTTTGGTGAAACAGGTAGTTTAGCTTTTGTGTCCAGGTCATTTAACCCATCAGTAGTAGGGGCGATTGTTACCAGAGAGAGGGGTTTAGGCTGAAAAGCAGGCTTTGAAATCACTGGGGAAGGCCGCGCTGAAGAAGATTATGGACAAGACAAAGGGACAACTGCTTCCACCAATTGAGCTTTTTGAGCTGAAGACGAAGAGGAACACTGCCCTGTCACAGCCATTACCATCTTCTTATCATTGTGGTGAGAAGAAGAAGTTTGTTCTGGAAACTTGCAGGAGCATAGACCATGGGTAACAGTCATACTAGAGGCTAACCTAGGAGGCGTAGAGGCTTGGCTCAGAGACCCTTGCATAGGATCAAGTTCATAGATATCAGACACCTCAATAAAGGCTTCCTTGATATCTCATACACTTTTAAATGAGCGCTTTACAGAAGAGATATGCATTGCCAAGGAAGAATGGGACGCCAAGCCAGCCAAGATAGCCGCAACAGCATCATCTAGGGGTAGCATTTTCGCAAGCAATAATGGTTGAGCTTCAATGTAAAAGCGTTAAGCTAAAGAAGTGATGGATTCGCCCTGTTGTAGAATAAAGCACATAAAGGACTGTTTATGCCTGTTTAGAATTTATAGGGAGCCCAATTCATCATTGAGTGCTTGCTTCACCTCTGCCCAGGTGCTAAGGGTGGCCATGTGTTGAACCAATATCTCTTGAGCGCCATGACTTAAGCAGGGAACGGAGGTACTTAATTTTAAGATGATCCGTTGCCCCTTCCATAGCAACTTCCTATATATAAGAGGAACGAAACAACACTTCCCTGACCTGGTGTAAACTGATCCATAAAAGGGGGTTTGTGGATGATGCTAGCTGCTCCATAAAGGCCTTGAGAGGGGGCAGCTTGAGCTTTTGAGTCAAGACAAGGCACTAGCTAACTGTAGTTCTAAGGCAGTGATCCTAAACTCAGCTGAAGTGGGGAGGTTGTGAAGGGAAGTTTCCCCACCAAGATCCATTTTTAAAAAGTTTGTTGCGGTGTACAGGTGACCCCTGTTAATGAGCACCACTTGTTAAATTTTAAAGTTTTCTAGATTCGCTGGTGCTTGGTTATGCCTAAACTCCAACAATAACGGGATGAACACCATTTATATTAAATATATTCAAATACTAATAATATAAAAAAAACTTGGTTTTTAAGGAATATGTTAGTATTGATAAGGGAATAAAAATGTACCCTCTGGATATCAGACCCTTATGTATTTAAATGGTATCAAGGGTTAAAGGAAATTCACTGAGACCTTTGGTATACCTTAGACTAGTCCAGGTTAGGTAATATGGAAAAGTACCCAATTGAAGCTCATAAAACCGCTTCATTTTGGCTGCATGATGAATGAGGAAATATTGTTTGGAAAGATGTACCCAAGAGGTAACGTTTTATTAAATTTTAGCCAATCCCCATCTGATAAAATTATTTCACCCTGGGAGACCACAACCACGCTTATAAAAGGGGGTCATCCTCGCTTAGGTGTTGGAAGGAAGTTGGACGGGGAAGGGGAGAAACTTCCACTGGGTCCCTAAGTTCCCTTGCATGATTGGAGTAATCCAACTACTTGATCATGTGTTTGTTGCCTGTGAATTATTAGAAATTGTGTTACCCTGATTTGTGGGGTTCCACTGAGAATTGTCCAGTGTCTTTTGGCTATTAAATCGTTATTATAATTAAAATCAATTTCCTCATAGTTGCAGACTCATAGATGTCTGATATTTCCTCTATTCAGCCAAGTTTATCCCACAACATTCTTATTCTGAAGCCTGGGAGGCAAATGTCTGACAATAAGCTTTCTTATTATAACAACGGTCCTCTGTATGGAAGTATAAGTGACAATAGTTACACTGGTTATCTCTAGCATTTCAGGCACTGTTATACTTTAGGACAACTTTGTCTTGGAGAGTCATATGTTCAGGGCTTTTCAGAAAGTTTGAGGAGGTAATTCCAAAATAGGCTCCTTTATGTCTAAGATACTTATGAAGATCTTTTTGACGCTAATAAAGTAAACTTGGATCTGAGTCCTATAAGTAAACGCAAACACAACAGCAGTAATAGCACCATCCAAATTTAACCAGCCACATGCTACCAAAGTCTGAGACTCCTGATAAAATTGATGAGCAAAGTCTTTGATAGTTTCATTAGATGGGGAGGTATGCCCATAAAAGCTTGTTTCTGAGAGGATAAGGTTTGTTCACTCTAAAATTCTTTTATTAATGCTTTCTTAATCTGGACTCAAGTAGAACAAGTCATCAAATGAAGTAGTATGATATCTTGGGCTAATTGAGTAAGACAAATTGATAATTAAATCATTCAAGTAAGACAATTTGATAAATAATTTATTTTCTGCTAGTCTGTAGCCTCACTCTGAGCCTTCTCATATAAATAGAGAAAGGAGATGATACGCCTTCCTGTTGGTATATCTGCCCATATTCCCAGTCTGCTAGATTACCTGGTGTCACTAAGGGAAAATTCCCTAAGGCGAAGTGAATCAGAAATCAGTTGGCCTGAGTTTTTGAGGAACTATGTTCAGTGAATTTTGGGATATTCACCTGGTCATATCCATCAGGGATCGATCTGGAGGAATACCTAATATCTCACTGGGTGGAGTGACCAACGAAATATGGGCATCTGATAGTGATTAACTATCAGGTGTACTGATTGAGATTGGTCAGGTTTCATCACCAACTGATTGGGTATAATATTAAGTTGTGAGGTGAGTGATGCCACCTGCAACTAGCAAATTGATTGGTTGGTGAAGTGATCTACCATAATGGGTAATAAGTCCCATTACCTAAGCAGTTCGCTAGCTAATTATGGTTGGTTCGCTTGGATTGAGAGGAAAACGTTAGGGACACGTTTACTGACTCTTTCCATTTGAGGTCTCAAGGATGTCCAATGATGGAATTATAGCCAGGATGGAGATGACCACTGCTGATGAGACAAGGAAGGGTGATTCAATGGCAATGGCCGCCGTTTCATCAAAGAGGTATCAACTGTGGGTTAGACGGCCAAAGACCCCTACTATATAATTCCCTAGTATTCACTATAATAAAAAACATCATTTAGTAAAAACATTATTATTAGTATTATTAGCCTTATTAGTAATATTGTCGACACAGTGTATAGTTAGACTATCAGCATCCATTGTAAAGTTCCATCTCAAGGATATTATTGCAGAAGGCAATAATTAGAAGACTCTCATAGAAAATAGTAGAGATTTGAGCGGGGATCTAGAGATGAAGGGAACCACAATCAGAGATAGCTGCCAACTGTGTGTTGGGCCAAAAGAGACTGTCACTGGGGTATCTTAACAAAGATCAGGTGGACAGGAATATAGGGAACAAATCCCTACAAGTATGACTTAGATTATTTAATTGGAAGTATTGGCCAAAGCGTTGCGCCTAATAATAGCATAAACTCAATTATGGATAATAGTCTCCATACTATTATTGGAAAATACATTCTATACAATGTGAAGTGCACAAGGAAATTGAACCTGTGCAGTAAAAAGGTTACTGGGTTGATGACCAATAATCAACCAAGAGTAAATTTTTACAAGTTGGTGCTCACTACAGGGGTAGTTGAGTAAATAATCTATTAATAATGTTGTATAAAGAAGAAATGCGCAAATTGTGGACCAAGATCGCCACAGTGAATCAAAATGCCCTAAACTCAGTGGACCATCGGGAGTTCACAGCTTTGGAAGAACAAGTCACCAAGGTGGAGGAAGGAGTAGAAAACGTAGCCAACTTTGGGAATGAGTTACTTGGCAAAG
This sequence comes from Massospora cicadina, assembly GCA_022478985.1. Taxonomy (NCBI): domain Eukaryota; kingdom Fungi; phylum Entomophthoromycota; class Entomophthoromycetes; order Entomophthorales; family Entomophthoraceae; genus Massospora; species Massospora cicadina. The sequence continues at coordinate 91,583 of JAKSZP010010746.1, read as the reverse complement.
TAAACCCGTTAAAGAAGAAAGAAGGAGACCTTGTTTGAGAGGTCCTATTTCTGAAAATGGAGTGAGAAGTGGATTGCGTTTGTTTAAGAAAGTTTGGTGCAGATATCAAGAAATTGATGAAAGAAGTAGAGGACTTGAAAGCCCATAGATGTGCATGTGAGCCTGATATGGCCAGCGATGCCAAATAGAGAAGTCCTCGCATGATACTTGGTAAGTTGAATACCCTGAGAAATATACCACCCGCCTTTAATGCCATTTTGGAGATGACGCCCAAAGTCACTCCACAAGTTAGCCAAGTAACTGAACTGAGAGAATCAGCCTGAAATGACTCAGAGGAATTTAGAGCAACACCAAAATTGCTAACATTCCATCAGGATAACGCCCCAGCGTTTTTCCAACTATTTGACATGACTATTAACGGATAAGGGGATTGTCAAAAGGTGTTGACAGTCATGAACTGCTTGGACACCGACTGACAGGACCTAGTGTTACCCCACTTGGAGGGGGACAGCTGGTCATATGCCAAAAATAAGGCGGCCATAATGAAGGAGTTTGGGAGTCCAACCTGCATGTCAAAATGCAAGCAAGAATTTATGGAAATTCAATTCCATAAAGATGAGTCTCTTGCTAGCTTTGCAGATCAATTTTACCAGGAGTTTCAGATCCTGGCTGGAGCTAAAGTGTTAGATGACTTTGATGCTAGAATTGCTTTGCAAGCAGCCCTTTGGCACTATTGCAATTTGCATCAAATAATGTCTTCTATATTTGCAATGGAGATAACTACCTCGCAAATGGTAGACAACCTGAAGATTTTGGGAGCAACGTTTGATGCCCCAAATAGAAGCTTCAAGTCTAATCCAGTCCAAAATTTTAATTTTCATGAAGGGAAGTGAAGGAGCAAAAGAGGCTACCAACTAAACTGTGTGGGGAAATAAGCCTGAGGAATTCAGATGGTTAAACAAGAAAGAGAAGCTCTGCTTCCATTGTGGCGGGAAAGGACATTTCGCCGCACACTGCAAAAAGCCAAAGGATCAGATTAACGTGGTCCAGGCCAAGGAGACAGCAGTAGCCAAAGATTTGGGAAAAGAGCCTGCTGCCTAGACAAGGAACAGTCTAGAGCGGTGGAGAAACCTGTTCCTCCTGATATCATGAATGAAGAGATAGACATTAGCAATCTGTTTGTAGATGACGAGCAGGATCATCTATACCAAGTGGTCAACATGGATATAAATGCCGTGACTAGAGCTGGGGCAAAGAAGATCGACCCTGAGATAATTCAGGAAGTTGCCCAGCCATACGCCCAACAACTGGCGGAGAAGATTCAGACCGCCAAAAATCCTGATGAGTTATCAGATTTTCGTTTAGATGGGGCCAATCTGTCGATCCCCCTCAGTGTAATAAAGGAATCATTTCCTGAATTATCAGTGCAGATTATTCATACCCTAGATTTGGCTAATAACGCCGCTATTCAGAGACCTACATGAAACCATGTTTGTTGAGCGGACACCAAGCTTTGAGAAAACGCGACTAGGAGAAGGGAAATTGAAATGTCAGAAGATGCTAATTGCAAAACCCCATAGTGGGGAGGAAAACAGTAATAGAGAAAGAGGCAATCAGCAAATAACCCTGAGTAATCCCAATAAGGCTCCAGAGCTGGAAGATTTGTCTTGAGCGCCTTCTGATGGGCTTCATCAAGGACACCGGACATGTGAGCCAGCAGCAATGAAGGAATACTCAATGGGGGTTGTTGAATCATGCCCCCAATTAATGCCATCAATGGAAGATAATGATGGGAAGCTCCGGAGAAGAGGTAGTTGTGCAGAGAGCAGATTGCATCCTGCAAATGGCGACTACAGGCTTCATGGAAGCTAAAGCTGAATGACCGATGGAAGCCAGGTGAGGCTGGAAGCTTTGTTGACCAACTTTGAAGAACTTGGCCAGAAAAGTGAAGAGCATAAGCAGCAGTATCCCAATCCAGAAGGTTGTCCAGATCAGAGGGATTCAGCGCTAATATCAAAGCCTCAGTGACTTGGGCCCAGAGTTCAGCGTAGAGGAGCTCAAAGTGTATGCTGTTCCCAATTGAGAGTTCAGAAACCAGTACAGCGGGTTTGTAGAATTGACCAAGTCAGAAAAGGAACTCAGGGAGCAAGTCTGACCTGGCCAAGAATGAATGATCCAGAGCGACTGGCATAATCTATGGAGCATTGATGATGATTTTCAGAGCATCATCGAAAGGAGCCAAATCCAGGAGGGTTTTGAAGTCTAACTCTGGAATCAACTATAGAGGAAGAGTCGGTCAAGAGTTGTTTGAAATGATGGCCAGCCTGGTTTCAGAGGGATTGGTTACCGTTTCTGGTAATTTGACAGAAGGACTAGCCGCTTGCACCAGACTAGGCATATGAGTCCTAGAAGGACCATAGAAGAGGTCTGTTGAGCATCCTAACCCATCTGCTGGAAGAGATGGAGGTCTAAATCAGACAGACTGTTGAGAAACTTCTGGTAGTGAGATTCTAAATTTAACATATGAGCTGAACTAGAGGGGGGATGTCAGACTTATATAGAAGTTGACATTATGCACTCTATAAACCATTAAGCTCCAATTTTGGGGAAATTAATCTCAAATTTAATGAGATAAGCTTTCTGATGGAAGAATTAAGAATGACTTACAGCTAAGAGGTTATGAGCAAAATAATGAGGGTGAATAGAAATAAGTATTTTTAATCAAGCCACAAAATGAACATCAACGGCAAGAGTCTCCTGTCTAGGACAAGGAGAGAATCAGGAATTCAAGGACGCCAGACTGAGAATCCTGAATATGACAGAGGGTCATATACCCTGATGGGGGAATACTGGATCCTGGGAATAATATTGTCACGAGTAAATCAATCAGCCTGGCACAACAGAAGGTTGTGGGGACTGCGCTCTGAGTAGGTGGTAGCGAGGAGGAAGAGAAGAACGCCATATGCCAAAGGTCATCCTGGGCAGCATTATGTATTGACAAGTGTACTCCACTTGAACCAATGAAGTATTTGACCAGGTGTCTGAAGCGGTGTTCTCATGCCCCAGTCCTTTTCTTGCTGGAAAACTAGGCAAGAGGGGGGATGTGTTGGGAATTTTGCCCATATTCCCAGCCTGCTAGATTACCTGGTGTCACTAGGGGAAAATTCCCTAAAGGCAAAGTGAATCAGAAATCAGTTGGCCAGAGTCTCAGAGGAACTACGTTTGGGGGACTTTGGAATATTCACCTAGTCATATCTAACAGGGATAGATCCAGATGAATACCTAATATCTCATTGGGTGGAGTGGCCAACAAAATAGGGGCATCTGATAGTGATTAACTATCAGGTGTACCAATTGGGTTTGGTCAGGTTTCATCACTGACTGATTGGGAATGAATAATGAGTTGTGAGGCGAGTGATGCCACCTGCAACTAGTGAATCAATTGGTTGGTGAAGTGATCTACCATAATGGGTAGTAAGTCTCATTACCTAAGCAGGTCACTAGCCAATTATGGTTGGTTTGCTTAAATTGAGAGGAAAACGTTAGGGACACGTTTACTGACTCTTTCCATTTGAGATCTTGAGGATGTCCAACGCCAGAATCCTAGCCAGGATGGGGAAGAGCCATCACTGCTGAGATGAGGAAGGGTGATTCAATGGCAATGGCCGCCGTTTCATCAAAGAGGTATCAACTGAGGGTTAGATGGCTGAATCCCCTACTATATAATTCCCTAGGATTCACTATAATAAAAAACATCATTCAGTAAAAACATTATTATTAGTCTTATTAAGGGGTGGTTAGCTGAGTGGGTAAAACTGCTTCCTCCCCTAGTGCAGGTTTTGAGTTTGAAACCTGTACTGGCTAGAAAACATTCTCAGTGTGCTATATTTGTCCCAAGGTCGACCCACCTCAAATAACTTTTTTAGTCTTATTAGTAATATTGTCGATTCAGTGTATAGTTAGACTATCTGCATCCATTGTGACATTCTATCTCAAGGATATTATTGCTGAAGGCAATAATTAGAAGACTCTCAGAGAAAATAGTAGAGATCTGAGCGGGGATCTAGAGATGAAGGGAACCACAATCAGGGATAGCTGCCAACTGTGTGTTGGGCCAAAAGAGACTATCACTGGGTATCTGGACAAAGATTGTGTGGACAGGAATATAGGAATGAATCCCTATGAGTATGACTTAGAGTATTTAATTGGAAGTATTGGCCAAAGCGTTGGGCCTAATAATAGCACAAACTCAACTATGGATAATAGTCTCCATACTATTATTGGAAAATACATTCTATACAATGTGAAGTGCATGAGGAAATTGAACCTGTGCAGTAAAAAGGTTACTGGGTTGATGACCAATAATCAACCAAGAGTAAACTTTTACACTTCCCTAGGAGAGTACTTATCCTTAAATACAAGTTTAAAACTTATAGCTGCATTGGCTGTCAAAACATGCACTCCAGATTGTTCCAATTTAGTGGAGATGTAAGAGTTAGAGTCAGAAGCTTGAGAAGAATACTGAGGATAGGAACCAGCGTCCTCAGTACAAATTATATTAATTTGACGATTGAGATCAGAATTCCCCACTTTTTTGTCCAATCTGTGAGATAACTCAAAAATTTGCTCCTGCTGTTCATGATATTTAATTACAAAATTCAATCTTAATTTTAATCATATCCCCTTTAGACTCACAGGCCTGTAGCAGGATATCAGTTTTCTTAGACCATTTGCCCAGATTATTCAATTTTTCAGATAAGGATTGCGGTGACAACAGAGGATCAATAGGTACCACATTGGGAGTTAAATTACACTCCTTTGCAACTTTATAAAATTGTTCATGGAAGCAATTAATTATGCTCAAAAGAGAGTCAGCTTGCTGAAGGGATCCTGGATGCCCATCAGCATCAGGGGTCCATGAGGTCCATCAGCACCAGGAGGTCCACGTGGCCCTTCAACACCAGGAGAGCCTTGTTCCCCTAAAGGACCTATAGTTCCCAAGGTTTTCTCTACTTTGCTAACTCAAATTTGAATTCCAGAGTACAAAAGCTCCAATTGGAAGAGGAAATTAAAAATTTCCTCTTCCACCAATTGATTATAATTAGAGAGTCAGGTAAAAGTATCTCCATTCAACCTGCATTTCCTGGGCTCACTTCATTAATTGTGAGTCAACAAGACTATATATTCCGTAATCAAGTTGAATAAGTTGTTGTTGCACTTCATTAAAAAGAGTTCAATTATTAATAGTAGCATCACAGTTATTTTTGCTAAATTTGGAGGCAGACTTGAAAAACTCAGAAAAATAATTTCAGAATGATTGGAATTTTTCTATAAAATTAAGCTTCCCTTGATGATGCATTCCTACTACTTGTAATAAGTGGTATAAAGTGGGTGTACAAGTTGGTGTAAATATTGCTCAGTACTAATCCCCAGAATTTGAGAAGTTTGAAATAAATCACTCGTCATATAGGGTGCATCATTAGTCCAAGATTGAGTAGAACAGAATGCAGTGATTAAACTCCCTCAAGCATCTGATAGATGATGTTTCTTTATACCTTGGGCTGTATTTGCAAATTTGTAAGAAAGCTAAAATTGGTACCATAAAATTCTAAGTTAGCACAGATTCCAATGTAGATGGTAACTTTGGGATTTCATTTCTAAGGAAATGGACCCTTTGTAGAATACTGCCTTTCTCTTGGTCTTGAGATTCTTTAGGCAAAAAAGGAGAATCCATTATAGTGATTGACGTTTTCACTGGAGCGTAACTCAGAGTGCCCCTGTGGTGAGCACCACTTTTAAAGTTTTGAATTGCACTTCAAAAATGGCAGATATTCTCTTGAAGTTACTTAGGTGGAATTTCAAAAAGTTGCAAACTATAGTAAGAATAAGGTTGCAAATAGTCCTATTTTTATTAACAAAAGGAGGGAATATTTATAGGTTTCAAAGTAGCTTGGGGTTTATCAGATCTCTTCAATCGCTGAGCAATTAATTCTTCTGATATCACCTGTATGGGATAAGCATGGTCATTCTTATTTGGCTTGGCAAGAGTAGATTATTGAGTCCTCCTACAATATTGTTGGGGGAATATTTAGGGTAAATGTTTTGGGAGTGGAAGAATTTGGCAAAATCCCAATAATCATCATAGAAGAACTTGCTCTATGAGATTAATTGGGATCTTAGCAAATGTTGCCTTGTGCTTAATCTTCATGGAGTGGACTCTCTGACTAGCGATTCAGCCTCACATATTAAGCAAGCTGAGTTCAGTGAGCTGACTGGTGGCTAGGGCTAGGCCGCCCTCACCTGTGCATCTTGACCTCCTATTTGGCCCACATCTTAGTGAAGGTATGGGACTTATCAACTATGTGGAACATGCTTCAAATATACTTGGCTCTTGGATTGTACAGGTAACTAACCCAATACTTTATACCCAACACTAGTCTCACGCGGCATAATCTAACTTTGACAATGCTTTTCACCTTTGCAATCCAGACCACCTCAATTCTCTGCTCCACTATATGGCTTCCCACCCTCTACTGCAGGTCCTCATAGGCCCCTTCACACTTCATGTGGATACTCCTGACCATGAGGAGCACAAAATGGAGAATTTGCATCAGTGATCACACCTCTCAGAGGGCCCGCCATGCTCCACTTTACACAAGAAAATTTTGGCAAGTTGTTTTGCACACCATGGTACCTTGCTTCCAAATACCTTTTCCCATGTTTACTAACTTGATATGATGGACATCCCTTACTCTTTTGGCACACAGAAGGCCCTTTGAGGTATGTTTATCATCCTTTAATATATCCAAGGGTTCACGCTCATGTATGGAAATGTCTGATGATTTTGTACTGCACTTCTGAGTGGTCCCATGCCATGTAATCTTCATGTGCAGTTTAAATCTAGTATGTGACGTTAGTCCACCATCTGGAAGATTGTCCATTGACTAAGGTGATCTGGCGTTAAGTTATGTGTCTCTTCTATCAGGATACAGCACAGGCTTTCATCCTGTATAAAAACATCTTCACTTTTACCAGGAATTCCCCCGTTATTCCTTCTCTTCATTCCTTAATTGTATCAATTTCTTTGTAGACATTACATACCATTGTCCTTGATGCTTTTTCTGGCACTTCTCCCACCCTTTGTGAAGCTATCTGTCACTTTCATTCCCACCTAATGGACCACTCCCAATCCTGTTTTGGCCCTCTGCCATCATGACAACACCAGTTGGTTTCCTAATGGTTTCTTTATTTGGTTCCTAGTTATGATCCCTTTCCTTCATAGCATACTGTAATTGCACAGTCCTTCACTAATACCTCCCCTCTTCCTGACATTGGTGGTACCGCTGGCAACAGGAGGCAACTCTGACTTCTCTGGGGTGCCTTTTTATTTGTCTATGTGCTTGTGTTTTTTCTTGCTTTATGGAAGTGCCTATCCCATGGTCATCCTTCCCTGAATAAAATTCAATAATGCTAAATATATATCTACATTTTGAGGTGGTTGACCTTGGTATATATATAATACATCAGATTTGGGGATGGAAGTGAAAATATATAGGAGTGGAGGACAAACCTCAAGTACTGGGGAAACCCTACCTGCATATAATCTGATAGCGCAGGATTAAATAATCTATCCACACTATTTTTCTTGGCTGGACTGAGGCATGGTGCACAGCCCCATATGTATTACTATCCTCTTAGCACAGAAATATAAAATTTTTGCCATGATAATTCTAAACATATATCAAAATCAATAGTTATTAAATCTTTTGGGATTTTGCTATTACTGAAACTTTCATATCTTATCAGTATTGATTAAAGGTATATAATAAAGGATAAATATCAAACTTTGCTAAGCTAAATTATTTTCAATATACTAAAAGATTTGATTTGCTTAAATAAAACTATATAAAATAAAATCTTTATACTTAATCAAATTAAGTAAAGAGAGTGCTATAATCAACTTGTATAATATAATATAATATGTTGACTAGAGAACAAAAGTATAAATTGCAATTATGATGTGTTTATATTAGAATGGATTAATAATATTAGGTAAGTCAAAGCTGCCATTTAATAAGATAAGCTAGTTAAACAGAAATACTAAACCTATATGTAGTTTGATACTCTGTCATAGGCTTTAGGTATACTATCTGGTGGAGGAGCATCTGGTAATATTGGCCATATAGTTAGCTGTACTGATTGATCTGATTTTATGGAATTTAAGCAGCTATAAAAATTGATATTAAACAATATGGCTTTTTTATTTGACTTTAATCCCATTTCCCTTCTTAGCATATTATATACATCCTAAGTTGATCTTTTGATAAAAATTGATTATAGTAACAATATCAATAATAATATTATCTGGATATTTTAGTACTTTGCATTTTCCATGTTGGCCAAAACATTGGGAATAATGCTTAAGTATGTTTTCAATGATAGGACTTCTGCAAAAATAACTAAACTTAGAAAATGAAATCACGCTTGATTTGTTTTTCAAACGATTAATTGCATCTTTTAAATATCTACTTAAAAAAATTTACTAATGTACCTATGTACTGACTGACTGACATCTGAAACCTTTGAGTCTGATAGGGTCAATCTATTTGGGTGAGTGGATGAGAATTGGCAAATAAGAATGAATCTGAAACTATCGAGTATGATAAGTTTAATTTATTTGGGTGAGTGGGTGAAAATTGGCAAAAATTATCTAATAAGTCACCAAATTGCTCACCTGAAACTCAACAAAAACCAGCATTAGAGTTTAATTATATTAAGTAGTTAGGATAATCAGCTCACTAGCCATGAGGGCAACAGCGGAGCTGTTAGTCCGAGTGGCTCAAGAGTAGTGCTGGCACAGGCTATAGGCTACAATGTGAGCTTATCATCTGATAAACTAAATACCCTACAAAGCGCGGGTATTTGGATGTTAGGTTTATATATTTTAAAAACCTGCCTAATTTGGTTCACCTAATTAATAAAATACTTTTGGCAAGTTAAGTAGAAGTTGATTTAGTAGTTTGGAAGATATGTCACATGCTCAATGATTTTAAGTATAAAGAGATGTTTCGGGTAGCAGTTTTGTATTTTTGATTGATTCGATAGGTTTTTTTTGTTTGGCCGAGTGGTTGATGACTTTTGTTCGAATTGATAGGACACAGTTTAGTTTTGAGGGGTGATTAGTTATTGATTGTTTTGATAAGTTCAGTTAGGTTTACCTGAGTGTTTGGTGGTTTTTGGTTGATTCGATTGAGCAATTAGATTTAGCTGAGTGGTTTTGTTTATCTTTAATATAAAATCTAAATATAATAAATTGAAAATCTGAAATTTTATAAACAACGTAGCGAAGCACGGGTAAATCGGCTAGTGTTTAATAATTGCTAGAATCAATGAGAATCTTTTGATTGCGATATTGAAAGTTCGAGAGATGTTGAGAAATTACCTGTTTATACCATTTGACATACATTTGGAAAGTTCTAGAATCTTAACATTGTGCCTTTCTTTGTATATAAAGACGCTTTCTGCGTAAATCTAATCACAATACGCTTCCAATACAATGTCACTTAATTTCTATTGTGATCCTACTGAACCTATCGAGACTTGCTTACTAAAGTTCTTGGGTGCCGATGACCGTAACATCAGTCGTGTACGTGGCATGACAAGCCAACTGAGTACGAAGATGGACGTGTATGAGAATGACAAGGAGACTGTTATTCATGTTGAGCTTCCCGGCTTTAAAAAGGAAGACATCAGCCTCGATGTTTCTGAAGAGAACAGTTGCTTGACCCTCAGAGGAACCAGCAAGCGCAATGAGTCCTTTAAGGAGAACCAGCTTCGGTGTTCTGAGCGCTCTTACGGCAGCTTCGCTCGAACCATCCGCCTTCCCATTGGATCTGAATTTGATAAAGTTGGTGCTAAATTTAATGACGGCATCCTTGAAATTAATGTTCCAAAAAATATCGCTAAAACCAAACGCCAAATCAGTATCGAATAATTTATTCTTCCTATACTTTAAATAAACGCTATTTATCTTGTACAAATTATACATTACAAGGATTCAAACACCTGACCTTTATAAAATTTAAGTAGAACCAAACGCTGAGACGATTATGCTTGAGAAGATAATTGTAAAATCAATTGTGTTTTTGATTCATTTTGATTAGCTAATTTGCTAATTAGCTAAATGGCTACTAACCACTTAACAAAACCATTTAAAATAATGAATCAAACGAATACCAAACTGCTCAGCCGTAACAATATAGCGAATATCAAGGGAGGATACCCCAGTGGTAGAGTATGGACCCTCTACCACTGCCTCCCGAGTTTGATCCCGGCAATGGACTTTGGGTAGGGGACGATTTTGACTGTGTTGATTTTGCACACCAATGCCCCGAACCGAGATAGCAAATAGCAAAGGCGGTCCATGGAGTTCCTGGCCTATCATACGCCGCGCATGGAGGTTTTCCGGGTTTTATCCTCCTTTGCCATTTTCTTCACTTCCCTAATCGGTGCGGTATCGTCCCCAGGTCGGCCCACCTCGAATAAAAATTTAAAATATAGCGAATATCATCGAAAACATATAGGGATTTCAATTGTTACATATAAAACTTTTTATTTTACTATGAAAAGAATATTTTATTTAATTTTTCGTCATTAGAGGGAAAAATAATCTTCAAAATGGCGTATCAAATATTAATTTTGATACAATATTAAGGGAGATATTTCACACCGACAAAAAACACCTTTGAGAAATAATATATAGAGATTAGCGTTTAACTCTTTGCATTCGATTTATTTTCAAAGTTGTTGGGTGTCATGTCACCTCCAGCGTGACATACGAGTGCAAAGGGTTAGCCATAAATTCGCTCACGTTAATTTTTTCTTTTGATTGGTATCATGATGTTTATAAGGTAATCTGTTGATCGTATCTTTTTGTTGTTCGTTACTAGACTTTATCTTTTTAAGTAAAAGTTAACTGCTAGTATTACTTGCTCAAATAATATCATAAGTCATTAGCACTTTGGATTTCTTTAGAGTCTACAGTAATTTAAATGTTGACCATAAATCTTAGTGAGCAAAAGTATATAAATACTTTTTTGATGATTGTGGGATCTGCTAATGGAGGCCACAAATAATTTCTCAGAGTGAGAAACTTACTTTCTGACAAAAGTATAAAATTTTACTTTTTTAAAGTTTTTATATTTTTTATTATTATGAGCGTGGCAAAAACCAAGAAAGGCCCTTTTATCGATACTAGCTTTTCCTATTTAAACTAGTTCAAATTTTGAGACCATCGATATTTGAGGCAAAAGAATGCAAAGCTCAGTCTTCCAAATTAGAGAATATAGGCTTTAGGCCTATCAGATTGAAGATAAAATTTTTTGGAGGTAAAACTGACCCAGGCGGTAATGATTTGATGAATTGTACCCAATCACCAGCAAGTAAAATCTTTTCACCTCAGCGGTGGTCTGACTTAGTTGGTAATGATTGGGTATTTTGGCGGTAGTCAGACTCAGATGGTAATGATTAGCTAATGTTTACCCTATCATCTTCAAGTAAAATCTTTGCACCTCAGCAGTGGTTAGACTTGGCTCATAATGATTGGTTAACTTGCACCCAATTATTGATGGGTAAAATCTTCTTGCCTTTCAGAGGTTCCAATCCATGCGATATTATACTCCTCATATTCAACTGAGGAGTCAGAGTATTCCTATTATTAATATTTACCATTTTAAGCCATTTTTTATGATAAATTATATTTTTCCGGTTGTTAGGATTTCACCAAGAATCTGCTAAGGTCTTTTTGCTGTGAGTGCTTATATCATTGTTGACCACAATATTAGTTGATAGTCAGCTAGGATATGGGCCAGTCATAATAGCAGATTTGGGAGCCCTAATACTTCCAATATTCTTTTTCTTAAGTCAAGAAAGAGAATATCTGATATTGCCCCCTCAAGAATATTGGAAGGGGTGTAGGGTCAAAGGTAGTGGCCATGTACCCAGATTATAATAATTCTTGTAGCCAAAGACTTTATAGAATACTCATCTCCTCTCTTATATATGATAATATATAGCCCATCCTGATTTGATCCAAGTTTGCCACTTTGGGGAGTTGTGTGATTGCGGTAATATAAAACCTTATCCAACACTTTGTAAGAGGGTAGAGGAGCTCAGAGCTCATTGGCAGCTTGACCTTTTTTAGTCATTGTTTTTTCTGGGCTAGACTTTTCAGCATATAATTTTTTATCCTCAGTGCACGGAGGTTTAGACCAAAGTTTGTGTGGGGTAGCATCCTTGGAAGAGCAATTTTCTTGAGTCTTGGGATGAGAAACAGTTGCCTCCACAGGCTTAAAGGTAGAATTCTCTTTTTTAGGCTGTACTTTAGGAGCCTGGACTTTCTCTTTGCAGTTGGCCTTGCTTAAGAGTTTAGAGGGGTTTTGGGATGTGATTTTCATGTCAACCACTCATAGTTCACCTGGCTTAATCACCACCTCATATGCCACAAAATTTGGAATACTATTGCTAGCCTCCACTGAATCAAGCAATTTCTTAGTGTTGTGCCCGGAGGTGACATAAGTCAAAGTGGAAGAGGGGTGTTCAACTAGGTGGGTGTAGTCATTCTTGATGAGCTCTTCATTGGATAAGACTAATGGAACTTCATAGTTCATTAAGGATAAGGACTCTTGCTTCATGTTGATGATGCCTTCATACTTGATCATAAATTGAGTATCTATCAGCATCTTATAATTGTTATTTTCCAAAGCCACTTTGGGGGATGATAGAATAAGCTTCCCAATACAAATAGGAAGGGATGAGTAAGCACCCAGCGTGCAGGTGTTGTTAGGACCAGCAGTTCCAAAGTCTTGGCTGTACTCCAAGTCAGGTGCAAGTTGGATCTTTTTCATCAACTTGGGGGAGATGACGTTCACCGGGGAGCCTGTATCTAGGATAGCCATCACCTGAACTTTTTGGATAACCACTTTGACCTTTGTAAGTACCCCCCCCAGAAGTGGGCAATAATGCTAAAACCTCCTTAATATGGAAATTGGAGATTAAATTGCATGCAGTCTCAGGGTAATTTTTCTGGATGGACTGCATGGTATGGCCATGCTGGATAGGGTGAATAATGTGAGACAACACCTCATTGACATCACTGGCAATATCAATATCAATTGGTTTCCCTAGGACTTGATGGATGTAAGTGTCCTCAGGTATGGTGGCCTCATCTACTCCTCCAGCATTCAGGTGATCAGGGACCTCCACTTCCACGGGAGTGCCCAACAAGTAGTACCAAACATTATTGCAACCCCCTCAGAGTCAGCCTCAGAGGTATTTACAATCATGGAAAGGTTGTAATTGAAGTGGGGGAGATAGCCATGAGAGGTGGGGTAATCAGCTTTGCTTTAACTGGCATTTTTACAACCCCAGTAGTTCTGGAGATTATACCCTTAAGGCGCGCACCTTCTGACTGAGCTGTAGAGGAAACCACTGCAGGGATCTCCATTTTGCATAACTGAGGAATGTTCAGTTTAAGTTGCACTGAAGCAGCAGGTTTTGTGGGGTTTTGCTTTTTAGGGTCCATTATCTGAAGGGGCTCCTTCTTGTCTTCAATAGTGAAGGTCCAAGGCTTAGGCTTTGAATCCTCAATGGTTAAAACACAAGGGCAAGATACTGCTCCACATGGAACTTCAGGTTTGTGGAAATTGGTGACATCTATTAACGCTTCCTTTATGTCTTGGACAGTCTGGAAATAGCATTTGATGGAGGTGATGTGCATGGTGAGCAATGGGTAAGTAGCCACTCCAGTCAAAATGGCAGCTATAGCATCATCCAGAGTCAACATCTTTGAGGTTAGCAACATCTGGGCATCCATATAGAATCATTCCGCAAAGGCAGCCACTGACTCCTTTTCCAATACTCATACACATGAAAACCTGTTTTGCCCAATGTAAGCTCTGCTGGGATCCAAATTTAGCCAAGAGGGCCTTCTTGACCTCTGGCCAGGTGTGCTGAGGATCCAGATGAGGGATGATCAACTCTTGGGCTTTGCAGCTTAAACAGGGAAGGATGTACTGAACTTTTTGTTTGTCAGTAGCGCCATTTATTGTAGCTTTATAAACGTACAAGTAGGAGGCAACACTCCCTTCACCAGGGGTGTATCTGTCCTTCATGGGTAGTTTGAATGGCCATTGCTCTAACTTTTTGAGCCAGGAGAAAGAGTTGGCTAGTTGCTTCTCAAGAGCAACTATTTGCAAGTCAGGAGAGCTGCTCATGTTGACAGTCTCCATTTTGTTAATACTTATTGAAGTATTCAGGGGCTTGACCCTGTAGTGAGCACCAATTTGTGGGATCTGCTAATGGAGGCCAAAAATAATTTCTCAGAGTGAGAAACTTACTTTCTGACAAAAGTATAAAATAACACTTTTTTAAAGTTTTTATATTTTTTATTATTATGAGTGCGGCAAAAACCAAGAAAGGCCCTTTTGTCAATACTAGCTTTTTCTATTTAAACTAGTTCAAATTTTGAGACCATCGATATTTGAGGCAAAAGAATGCAAAGCTCAGTCTTCCAAATTAGGGAATATAGGTTTTTGGCCTATCAGATCGAAGATGAAATTTTTTGGAGGTAAAACTGACCCAGGCAGTAATGATTTGATGAATTGTACCCAATCACCAGCAAGTAAAATCTTTTCACCTTAGCGGTGGTCTGACTCAGTTGATAATGATTGGTTAACTCATACCCAATCATCAATGGGTAAAATCTTCTTGCCTTACAGAGGTTCCAATCCATGCAATATTATACTCCTCATATTTGACTGAGGAGTCAGAGTATTCCTATTATTAATATTTACCATTTTTAAGCCAATTTTTATGATAAATCATATTTTTCCAGTTGTTAGGATTCCACCGAGAATCCGCTAAGGTCTTTTCACTGTGAGTGCTTATATCATTGTTGATCACAATATTAGTTGATGGTTGGCTAGGAGATGGGCCAATCATAATGGCAGATTTGGGAGCCCTAATACTTCCAACATTCTTTTTCTTAAATTAAGAAAGAGAATGTTTGACAATGATTTATATAAAACATTTTTTGAAAAAAAGAACCTCCTTTAAAAAATGCTCTAAAAAGTATGAAATAATCAAGAAATTATGCCTCAATAAAACCCTTTTTGAAGTTGGTGCCATGTTTTAACTGACTTATAATAGGTATTTATAATATATATACTCAGCACTGTATATTCTAAGTTGCTTATAGTTTACATTTGGACCCAATCCAGACATAAGACATAAATTGTATTTATGAGCAAAATTCTTTAAGTCAGGTTGGAAGATGGCGCCAACTTCAAAAAGGGGTTTATTGAGGCATAATTTCTTGATTATTTCATACTTTTTAGAGCTTTTTTCAAAGGAGGTTCTTTTTTCCCAATTTTCTTTAATATTACTACCTCTATATATTGTTGTTGACCCCTTACTGTTTCTCTATAAAATTAAAACTCATTGTATATATTATATAGTATTGCCTCCACCCCTAGTGCAGGTTTTGAGTTTGAAACCTGTACTGGCTAGAAAACATCCTCTGTGTGGTATATTTGTCCCAAGGTCGACCCACCTCAAATAATTTTTTTATATTATATAGTATCTTATAAATAAGTATACTAATAATTCATTAAATTAAATTTAGTTGCTTTTATTGGTCAAATTCTATTAAATTTACTGAACACCATCTAAAATACTTCATTTTATTAAATTTAGATGATTTTATTGGTCAATGTATGCTGAATTTACTGGTCGCCATCTACAGTAATTCATTTTATTAGATTTGGTTGCTTTTATTAGTCAATCTATGGTAACTTTAATGATCGGTATCTAAAATAATTTATTTTGTCAAATTTAGATGAGTTTATTGGTCAAATTATGCAAAAACGATAGCCATCTATAATGATTTAAGCTCATCCTGCTATGATCTCATACTGCCTGGATTTTGAACATACCCCCCAGCCATAGGACATATCATAAGTGATTGCGCTAGGATTCAAACAACTGACAACTGACAATTTAAAATTTAAGTTTAGAGCCAAAAGCTGAACTGATTATGCTAGGGGAGGTATTTGTATCTACTTAAAAAAATTCACTGATTGACTGACTTACTGACTGACATCTGAAACCTTCGAGTCTGATAAGTTTAGTCTATTTGGGTGAGTGGGTGAAAATCGGCAAATAAGATCGAATCTGAAACTATCGAGTATGATAGGTTCAATCTATTTGGGTGAGTGGGTGAGAATTGGCGAATAGTATCTAATAAATAACTAATTGCTCACTTGAAACTCAACAAAAATCAGTATTAGAGTTTAAGTAACTTAAGTAGTTAGGATAATCAGCTCACTAGCCACGAGGGCAACAGCGAAGCTGTTAGTCCGAGTGGCTCGAGAGTAGTGCTGGCACAGCCTATAGGCTACAATGTGAGCTTATCATCTGATAAACCTTAAATATTGTAGCGAAGCATGGGTATCTGGATGTTAGGTTTATAAATTTTAAAAACCTGCCTAATTTGGTTCACCTAATTAATAAAATACTTTTGGCAAGTTAAGTAGAAGTTGAAGGGGAGGATATCCAAGTGGTAGAATAGGAACCTCTACCACTGCCTCCCCGAGTTCGATTCCAGTACAGGAACTTTGGGTAGGGGACGACTATGACTGTGTTAGCGTTGCGCACCAATGCCCCGAATCGAGATAGCGAATAGCAAAGGCGGTCCACGGAGTTCCTGGCTTATCATACGCCGCGCATGGAGGCTTTCCGGATTTTACCCTCCTTTCCCATTCATTCGATTTCCCCTCAATCGGTGCGGTATCGTCCCCAGGTCGGCCCACTCGAATAAAATTTAAAAATTTAAGTAGAAGTTGATTTAGTAGTTTGGAAGATGTCACATGCTAAATGATTTTAAGTATAAAGTGATGTTTCGGGTAGCAGGTTGATATTATTTGATTGATTCGATAGGTTTTTTTTGTTTGGCCGAGTGGTTGATGGCTTTTGTTTGAATCGATAGGACACAGTTTAGCTTTGAGGGGTGATTAGTTATTGGTTGTTTTGATGATTTCAGTTAGGTTTACCTGAGTGTTTGGTGGTTTTTGGTTGATTCGATTGAGCAATTAGATTTGGCTGAGTGGTTTTGTTTATCTTTAATATAAAATCTAAATTAATAGATTGAAAATCTTTAATTTTATAGACACCGTAGCGAAGCACGGGTAAACGGCTAGTACATAAATAAAGTTGATTCGAAGCTATCGCTTCACCGATGCCGGAATTCAGTTTATCCGGAACTGTATTAGTCCCACAAGTATCCATCGCTTCCGAGCCCTTTTTGATATAATTACTAAATTAATGGTCAGATACTTGACCAATACTTACAAAAGTAAAATGGGACCTAAGTTGGAGCATCCTCTATTTTTGCAAAGTGATCATCCAAATTGGTCAAATATTTTCAGAGTTATGCACGAACAAACATAAAAAAACGTACATACAGGTCAAATTGAGAACCTTCTTTTTCAAAGTCGGTTAAAAGGAAAATAATATAAAAATGTTGAAATTTTATACAGACTATATAAATATATCAATGTAAACCCAGAGGAGTGGAAAGCATAAGGGGTGTTCTCGCTCCACTCTGGGTCGGGTTTTGATCAAAACATGTTCAAACCAGCACAGGATAAAAAATTGGGGTGTGGGTGTGTCGTGGACACGGCCGTGTGTTTTACGTGAATATGTGTACATAACGGGTGATATTTTCTTTGAGTGTATTATATGTATGTCATAATCATTTTTGAATGCTAAGAAGTCCTTTGGATTTCCATGTTTTATTTGTGATGGCAACATTTTCCTTTCTTTGGGTTCAGGAAAGAAATCAAGTAAACAAATAATTACTATGTTATAACTTTATTAATGATAGGTCTGTGATACAAAAAGTAAGAAACTAAAGGCATACAGGATACATCAAGATTTCTAGTAAACGTTAAATCAGTACAGGTATTACCTAGCGTTGTTGGAGAAGTTTCGATGTAAGACAAATTAAACTCGCTGAGCATGAAGTTGGGCAATGAGCGGTCTTGCAAGACATTAACATTAAAGTCTCTGACCACCATGATTGGTGTAAGGAGATCTGGCTCATATTCAGGTAGAAACTTAATGATGTTTTTAGAATACTTTAACAGCGATTGTAACATACAGAGCTTAATTTCTGTTAACGCTGTGCCCAGATGGATGTACACACACCCAAGTATGAACTTGAAAATGCCATTGACTGTTATTTTTAATAGAATGACATCCCCAACCTTTGGGTCTTTGATCTGCAAATTTATCTTGGAAATGTCAATTATAACTCTGTTACAATCAATGAAACTATTGATGTTGCAATATATGGTGACTCCACTAGCTATGTGACTTGATGACGATGATACCGCCGCCGATGTGCGGTTGCAATTTGTCTACACTTAGCAGTGTTACAATATGATCTCAGATCAAAGTGAGGCACCTGCACTGGCTTGAAATCTTCTATCCATGTCTCGCTAATTGCCAAGTAATCAGATTGGTTGATGATGGAATTGGTAGAGATGTCTTCTGAGTTCATGACCAAGCTTTATGCATTAATTGCGGTGATAAGTATAAGACAACTCTGATCAGGAACATAATCACGAAACTTTTTTACTTGTGTAACTAGTGTCAGCAGCAGACGTTGGGCCAGTCACTGGTACCATCTCATATCTCTCTAACTGTAGGAGACACCTGACCAAATCCATGATAAAAATTGAACTTTTTTGGGCATTGATAATATAAAGGCCATCTAAAGATGTGACGCAACTCAAAACTACATAAACTAGTTGGGTTTGCTGCAATTTGTCATATTGATACATGAATTGATCAAAAGTTCCTCCTTGAGATTTGTGTATCATGATTGAACACGCTGGCACGATGGGAAACTATATTTGGCAGCATTTGATCATCGGACTGAGTGGTATGTTGGCACTGTGCATTGTTATCAGTGTCCACTTGAAGTTGAGAACCTCACACTTGCAGATTACATGTGGCTTAGCTTTGAGTTGACATTGCTGGCCCATCATCTCAAGCGGGAATTCAATACATAGTCTGAGTTGATCTTTGTGTGTGGCCACATATGTTGACGGTTTGTTCTGTGCCTCTAATTCTGCAAAGTGCTCGTCTTCACTGAGCAGCTCTATTTTCATTAACACACTAATCACACTGTTCACTATGCCATACTCAACATCAATGTTAGTTGTAATCATATAAGGGTAATCCACTGCAAGCGGGATCTTATAAGGCAGTCCACCCAACTCAAAAACACTCATTTTGTGAAGCTTTTGCTGGGCTTTAGAAGCTTCCGTGTGATTTTTATAGCTGATCAAAGTGCATCGGCGATGCTGTATGTCTCTGTAACAATAGCACTGTTGTTGAATGAGTCCACGCTGTGATTTTGATTATACAAATGCACAACGCTGATCAAGTTTGTATCGCACCAAAGTTGGGTTCTGAATCTTGACTCAATGAGTTTAATTTCATCAACATTGAGTCGCTCTCAGTTGCCAACTTTAGTAAGTATAGCAAAGAACATAGCGTCGCTTTGCTTCATTACTTGATGTAGTGTATAGTAGTTTAACAATTGCCAGAGCGCAGCACCACCAATCTTGTTGTGTGGGCTCGATAAATGGGTGTAGCGTTAACTGGTGGCAGTTGCTGAAAGTCACCACAGAAAAAACATTCATGCTGCCAAACAGTTGATCATGCGCACTGGTGATCTCCTGCAGACATAAGCTGATCCTGTGTGACACATCTGATCCAATCATGCTAACCTTGTCGATTATCACACATTTTACACTGACAAACATATTTCTGTAATTTTGCAGAAACTCTTATGACATTGTGCCAGTCTGATGCAATTGTGTCATTTTGAAAGAAGAATGCACGGTTACGCCTTGGATATTGACATCGGCTTTGCAGGTGGAGGCACACACTACAAACGCGTTGGTCAAGTAGTTGTATTGCACTGTGAAGTTATTGTATATTTCCATTGTGAGTTTCAGCACATAGGGTTTACCGCTACCAGCAGGGCTGATGTTAAAACCTGGATTGATTCTAAGTTGAGTGTATGTAAGCAATGTATCGCCTCCAGAAGTATCTCTCATTGACCAGAGTGAGTGCTACACATCATGCGACAGAAGTCAGCTTTGGCCATTGCATTCAATCACCAGCAAACTGCATACATGGATGTTACCATAGTCACAGCATTGAAATCAAAAGCATTCTCTACGCCGCCTTGCTGTACTATACTTTTCACAAACTCCTCACACTAATTGCGGGCACCCAATGGATCTTCATTGTTAAACTGTTTGCACATCTGCTGCAGTTCCTCGACCACACATTCAATATCAATGCTCAATTTGTATTGTTTGCGTTTCTCCATGATCTCGGCCTCTCTGGCATCGTAAGTCTCCATAAATGCATTACAGTAAATTATGTTGACTGCCTCACATCGAAAAGGTAGAAATAAAGTGACCATCTCTTGTTTATGGTTCACAATATCATTGGTATCATACGATCTGTAGCGTATAACCATACAATGGTCTCTTCAATAATATGCGACTGAATGTGCATTAACATCCTCTGTGTCATCCTCATCATCTTTACTGCACTCTTCGTTATTATCAACACCTTGACGTTTTCTCTTTTTGTTACCAACAGCTGTATACCAAGCGACAAAGTCAGCCAAGCATATTGACTCTAACTCCATGAACTTATCCTTGTAATGCTGAATCATTGTTTTGGTCCAGATGTCAGTGCTGTTCTGGTCTAACCGTTCTCTGTCCATCACGGGCTTACACTTGTGAGCCTTCTGTCTCTTGTGTGGCCAAACAGTAGGAATGTAAACAACGTCAATGTTGGCTATAATCATTTTTTACAAAGCAAGTATTAGGCAGCCTCTTGCAATGCCATCTCAACTGTGTTGAGTGACTTTAAGCTGAGTTGTTTCAACAAATTTAGATATTCTTTCACCAGGTATTCATTGTGTCACTTCATTAGCTCATGATGTATAAGGCTAATGACTCGATTTGTTTTATTAACACACTTTTTTTTTTTTTTTTTAGTACTAGATGGTCCCAACCCATTCATCGATGTTTATTAACACACTCAACTACACAAGCCGCACAGCTGTACTCTTCAAGTTTTAATTGCAAGTCGCTATAGAGCCCAGTGTTTGTGCAATCCATGGATTTAAAGTTTTGGTATAAATTTTGTAAAGTCACGTTTAAACATCAATGTTGGCTGACATAACGTAGATTGGAACATATCCAAGTACTGTGCCTTCATTATATTATTGTCAATATAGAAATTATTAAATTTGTCATGATGTTTTTTCTCTAGTTGCTTGCGCAGTTTAGCTGCCTTTAGTTTGAAACCACTGCGACGACCATCATCTTTTGACATCAGCAATAGCAATTGTGTCTCACCATTGGCCAGTGGGGTATGTTGAAGTGGCATGTTGTTTTACCTTGTTTGGTACAAGTAAATGTATGTCAGTGAACTTGATTGTTGTACTGATCACCCGGCAAGTCATCATGACTAACAGAACACAGATCAGTGACCTGTTGAATGGCACTAGGCATACTTTCTGACACAGGCTCGCGATAATCACAATCAAGCCACAAAAGGAGGTGCACATCTGGACTGCCACAGTGTTGAAATTTAATTCGTTGAAAGAAGTCCACAACATGATACTTTCCAAAGGGATTCATCTTACCCTTGGCTTTCAGCAACGCCATCACACAGTCTACCAATCTATTGAAATAGATGCAACACGTAATGGGAACTTTGTTGACCAAGTGACTGCACATGGGTTGAGTCAAATCTACTTGTGGATCATTTATGCTTACATCAGTAAATGCATCACTCAACTCATGCAGTATCTTGAGAAGATTTGGCCAATGTATTTCATTGGCACTCAGTGTAAGGAAAATCAACGGCTTGCCCAGATGGTGTATCATTCTGAAAAGATCTTTTTGCGATCTATCAAATACTGCACAGAATTTGGCAAAGATTTGAGAAATGCAAGGTTCTTATCAACACACTCATCGAGGAATTTATGCTCTTCCAGCATTTTGTGAGTGATATTAGCAGTCTGTTGTATGCATCAGAACATACTGTATATTCCTACAACAACATGCAACCGCATAATTTACATGGCCATGTGCAAAATATATTCAGGTGTGACATCACGGCGATCACTTCATTATATCTTGCTCATTGCAATCATGAATGGGGTAATGCGCACATCCAAGTTGAACTGCATGCCGGCACCATAGTATATCACAGAGAATTATAGTTCTTTGGTATATATGTCATAAATAATGTTCAGCGGTGTTGAATACTGGCCCAGAGCAATGTCAAGACAATTTTCCTCATTCCATAGCATAGTGTTCTGCCTTGAAATAAGAACCTCTGACTCCATTGTACCGCTGTCACACTGTAGATACTCAATAAGATCATCACCAGTGGCGTTTGCTGCCACACAACTGATTACTATGTTAGCATTAAATGAATCCCAGTTTACCATGATCTTGTAATGCTTATACATTGATTGAACAATTAGGAAAAGTAACAAAGCTTTTACCACTGACTTTTTGACCACGCCGCTCAGATACATAGATTTATGTATCATGTTCTTCTTGATGTTGACATTGAATGCCTGATCATTGTACAATTGACGTGGTAGCTGTTGCACAATTGTGTCCACATTGACAAGTACATTAATGACTTGTCCAATGAAGCTGTAGCTTCCATCGCAATGCAACTGACATATCTTTATGAATGATAGACATGGTATACTAGATGTGCACTGATTGGATCTAATGTGGGCAACCCATGTTGCTTAGGTGGATACACAAATGTGTTTGAATGTGACAACGTGGGCACTTTATCTGAGTCCAGTGATTTCCTACATGTACCACACAGTTTAAAGTCAGCCACTGCCTCTTCTGGGAAAGTATTATTAAGCAGTGGCAAGTGTTTTTCCTATGGTGGCTTCAATGAGTGCAGAAACCATAGATGGTCACACACATCACACTTATGTCAAAATGGATTGTTGACAAATGTAGTGGTGAAATGTGCACTAGCTGCTGCCCAATATATTTTCACAATCAGCAATCACACATAATTGATGTCTATACAGTCCTGCATTGATATAGAAGTGATTACATCATCCACTTTCATAGGCTCAGCTGCCCCAGCTGCAGATGTACTGGCGCCATCAGTGATCTGCTCAGACTCCTTCATTCTTTTAGGTTCCCAATGCCACTTCACTCTGTCATATGGTGTTTTATGAGTATCACTGGATTGTTTTGAGAAGCCCTTTCCAACCGTAGATGTTCTCTATATTTTGATTTGGCTTTTTGACGAGTATAGGCCAATATTGTATTATATATTTTAATTTTTGACATGATATGTGTCCTATGGCTGGGGGGTAAGTTCAAAGTATGAGATAATAAAAGATGTGACTAAATTTTTATGGGTGTGGATTGTTATTGCATAGGTTGACCACTAAAATCAACTAGATTTAAAATGAATTATTATAGATGACAATCAGTAAATTTAGTATAGATTGACGAATTAAATCAACTAGATACAAAATGATTTATGTAGATGGCGATCAGTAAAAAAGTAAAGAGTGGCCAATTAATCAACTAGATCTAAAATGAATTATTGCAGATGAGGATTAGTAAATTTAGTATAGATTTGCAAATTAAATCAACCAAAAAAATAAAATGAGGTAATACAGTTAGTTATCTGAAATTTTACCATATAATTGACTGATAATATCAACTAAATAATAAAAACTATAAGTAAAAACTGCCAACCTTATACCTGAAACATTGGACTAATCAAGTCAACTGAACAATTTTATATATTTTTTCATAGAAGATTTGAGTCAAGTTTAGCTGAGATTGGTAAATAGTCTAGGAGTAGATGTTGAGAACATGCATTTATAATTATTTAATTATAAGATGATTTCCTTAACCACCACAACTTATTTTCTACCTAATCTATACATATATAAATGAATTCTTTGATCCTTTAGCTATCAAGTGGTATAATTAAATTTTGGATGTATATGATAGATATGTAGCTGCAACACCAAACTGTATCCCCCAATTTTGTTATCATCAGTTTTCTGAATTGCCTCCTAATATGGAAGCAAATTTAAAGATGTATTCACGTCAAACTCCAAGTACTGGGGGTAAAATCTTCCGGTATGTTCTGATATGACAGGATTACATGATCTAACTTCACTAATTTGCTTGGTTGGACTGAGGCATGGTGCGCAAATCCATATGTATTGATATCCTCTAGGCACAGAAATACAATTTCTGCCACAAAGGGATTCAAACCTGCATCATGAGGGGCAATAGTGGGATGCCCATCCTGACTATGCCACACCCCCTAACAATAAAAGAGTTCTCTAACCTAAAATAAACTCAATATTGTGTTGCACCATAAAAAAAGCTGTCAATGTGTGATATATCAGTAGAACATAGCAAGTTTCATAAATCAAATATATAAAACTTTATGTGGTGTTGGAGCTACTGATCCTGGTACACGTTGGCCACCATAGGATTTTTGTGCATACATTAAGACCTGGGTGCACAGGATGACCATTATGCATTCCCTCTGGCTACCACAACTTATCTTATATGTTCTTAAGACTCATTGTATCTTAATTTTTGTGTTGTTTATTTAGTTAATTCTTAGTCAAATTTAAACAAAAGCAATAAAGTCTTAATATTGTGAGAAAGATTTAGAACATAGCTTTATTAATACGCAATTTTTATTTAAAACAAAAAATATAGATGCTCATCTATTCGCTAGATTAATGGATTACTCAAGTTCTATAAAAAGGTAATTAATTAACACCTTGATTGTAATGATGTAATGGAATAGAGTTATCTACTTCTGTTTTTATATTTTATACCATCTTACTGCAATATAATTTAAAATTTATTGAGGTACGCTGACCAGAGGATGGACATTACTGATACTCAATTAGCCAAAGAACTGAATGAAAGAATGAACGTATCAAAATCAAAAACAAAAAATCCAAAATAAAATCTCAAACCAGAAGAGGAGCGGAATGCCGCCAACCCACCATGAAAGAGGGTGAGGGGGGTCAGGCAGCTCTTCTACAGACATATTGTTCTGGGCGGCATTACTTAAGTTGTAGAAATGGACAAAAGTGGAGAGCCAGGGTGTGGGGGCATCAGCATGGTGGTGTGGAAGTGGAGAAAATTCGGTTACTATCCTCAAGATCATCTTGGTAGACAGCTTCAGAAAATTCCGCTAAGTGATGTTCTGCTTGAATGTGGGCTTTGGGAAGTTTGGATAACTTGGTAATATTTTGTCAGATGATTATAGAAGATGGATCAAAATCTGCTAGGGTTGCCACATGTATGACAGCAGCTTCAGCTTCATTAAGTAAATTGGTGATTTCGCCTCATGCTGCTTCAGGGAAATCAGGGGGGAAGGTAAATTTGGTCAGCCCTTTATGGAATTGAGAAACAGATTGGGCCACTGCTTTGCGTAGGTTTAGGCAAAGGGTGATGCCACCGCTGCTAAGGCGAGCTGGTGGTCACTCTGGTAGGGGATGGCATTGGGTTTAGGTTCAAATTGCAAAGGAAATGGGGGTTTGTCAAAATCAGAATTATAAAATTCAGCCCAAACACTATTGAGCAGGCTGAGAAGATTGCTGGAGTCCTCATTGGTGACAATGTTACCTGATTCATCAATATCAGACAATAAGTCCCATGGATTTTGGTTCACATGAATAGTGGATGGAGATTTTGAGCGTGTAAGAGTCAAATGGGCTGCTTGGGTGGAAATGGTGGTCCAGGCCTGATTCTGATTGGTGTGATTGAAATTTGGTGGGATAATGTGGGTGGATTTGGTGGGTGCTGGTTTCCAATCTGGCCCATTGAATTAGAACGTTGAGCTGAGGGGGCAACAAAATGCCCCAATTGGAATCCGCCAGATATCTCTCAGAGGCCACACCAGAGGAAGTGGTTTGGGGGCAAGATTTTTTGGAATGGTCTAGTCTGAAACATAGAGGATAAATTTGGTGACCATTATCCACCCAAGCCCAAAATAAATGCTCAGGTGCCACAGTGATATGAGCATGGGGGATTTTTTGGGCTATGGCAGGGTGGTGTGGGATTATGGTGGCAATGACGTGAGGTTCAGCAAGGCGCTCTGCTCCAGAAGGAACGGCGAAGACAAGGTTGGTCTGGGTTCATAAGCTAGAAGCCCCGCCATCAACTGATCATATAATATCTGGGGTGGTAGGTGAGATGGGAGGGATGCAAAGGACACCACCAATGTGGTGTTTGAAGGAAGGCGAGTTCTTGTGGTAGGAATAGAGTTATTTTTAAATTAGTAGAGTAGAAGCTGCTGCTGCAGCATCCTCCTCCATCTGGAATCCTATACTGAAATAGCCCTTAATTGGGTAGAAATCAATAAAGTCAGCTGTTGTAAATGCAGAAGTAGCTACTTCAATAATTGCCTTATTGGCATACAGAAACAAGCACCCATAGTTGACTCTTAGGCAAAATCAGATATTGGAACAATGTAGGGTGAGAGGATGGGGGCGAGAAGGGTGGATTCATGCCAGGTGGAGAGCTAGGTCCTGTGAGGAACAAAACGGCCTGAAGAAGATGGCGGGCTATTTGACCTCATGCAAATGTGTTTGCCCACAGGGCAGAAAACGCTAGGTGGTGGAACACTACTACCCCAAATTGGAGCAGCAGGCGGCGGATATGATGAAATTTTTAGTAAAATGGATGTGGCCAGCCAGCGATGGAAAAATTATTGATTTTAATTACAAAATTCTCTTAAAGTGAGATTGAGCGGAAAGAAATAGAAAGTGTTTTACTTCAATATAGGGCTATTATTTTTGCCTAGTTAATTAGCCTTTAATAAATAAGTGATTATATTGGGACAACATTTTCTGGAGATTTGTTCTTTCTCACCTTGAATAGCTATAATAATAATAAGAAACAACTCTCAATAAAAACCTTTTTAAAAAAACAAGAGTTTATAGAAAATGGGCTCATATTTTCCTTTCAAAAGACAAAGACACGCTTTAGTGATACTAGAATATGAACCTAAATAATAATGATACCTATCTTTAAATTTAAAGTTTTAAAATTTAAAATTTTTAAATTAGATTTGGGGAAGGATGACCATGGGACAGGATTTTTAATAAACACCAACAATAAAACAAAAAGAAACATAGAGTCACCCCAGAGAAGCAGCCTCCTGTTGCCAGCGGGACTGCCAGTGGAAGGAAGAGGGGGAGTGTCAAGGAGCCTGGGCCAAAGCCAAACATGAATGAAGGAAAGGGTCCAATGAAATGAATCTTATGTGGAACCAGGATGACATCAACTGGTGGTGGCGGGATGACTGGTGTCCAAGCAGCCAAACTTGGAAGTGATTCATAAGGTGAGAGTGGAAGTGACACCCAGCTTCACTGAGGGTCGGGGTAGTGCCAGAAAGAGCGTCAAGGACTAAAGTGTGGATTGTTCATAACGCAATTGATATTACTAAGGTGTGGAGAGAAGAGTTGATTGTGGAGGCCATGGAAAAGGCGAAGATGTTCTTAAACAGGCTGAAAGTCTGTCCTTGCTCTTAGCAAAAGAGGCACATAACATCAAGTCAGATCGCCTGTGATGGTGGGGAATCTTCCAATTTATGGATTAATGACCTTATTGACCACACAAAATGCATGAAGACTGAAAGCATTGGACTGTTCAGCCATGCAGTATACCTTTCTCAGGAATCTCCACATATTGTCATGTTTACATGACTTAATAGAAGGCACCAACCCAAAGGACAAGGTTGACTGGCAGGAGGTCCAGAAGGTTAAATTTCAGGCCCTTCCTGACCTCAAGCACACATTTTGGACCAACGCTGGTTTCAAGCTAAATATGCCCAGGTTGGTACAAGTGAGGTGCGAAAATGCTAACCCCTTGTTTTGGCTCAGGCCTAAAATGAACAAGCTTTTTTGAATGACAATGGGACAATCCGGTTAATCATTGAATAGGGGGTTTGAAACCCATTCCATTTATGAAAATTACAATCCCAGGTTGGGTACAACTTTAATTGATCACTTGAGTGAGGTCAGTTTAGATTTTTACTACTTTTTCTGATGGAAGCGTTTGCTTATTAGTGCACTAAGGCTTGGGAACACTTCCACCGACCCAGAATTTCCCCAGGTTTGGTTGAGTATGTTTGCTCATGACCAACGTTCCTCGTTGGTCATCTTTTCCCAATAAACCCCTTTTTTTTTACATTTTTCATATATGTTGACTTGGGCGCACCTGTGCGCGGACCTCTTTGAGGTGGTCTTGTGACATGTTAGCCAGTTTCTTTTGTTTGAATTCAATAAAAACTCAGGTACACCGCTGGTTCTACCAGGTTCCCTCCAAACCCAGTTACCAGTTCACTCTATCCCTGTACCAAACCTGGTTATGAACAATCCTCTAGTGCACAACCAAGTTGTGAAGCATATTAAACTTCTTATTACCATTACTATGCTCAACACCCTCGCCCTAAGTCTCTTTAGCTCCAGCACCCTCTGCTAGCAATTTTAATATAGCAACGACTACTAGTTCCCTTGCATTCATCCTGTGCACTAAGAACCACCACGCTGGTTTTTGGAGAGCTCTTAGATTCTCTCTTGACATTAGACTAACCTTTTATCCTTACATGCACTGACCTTTTCAGAGTGGGACTTTTGCAAAGTGCAAACAGTGTGCACCAGTTGGGGCCATGGCCGAGTGGAGCTCACCACTTTTTTTTGCATTTTTCCAAGGTTTTGAGCAGTCTAGCGTTATTTTAGCTACCTACAACTGGAAGGTACTTACCCTTCTTTCCCATACCTGGTGGATACAGTCACTTCACAATCTAAAAGTTATGATTCTCTGACAATCTGCCAAATTTAAGAATATAAACCCATTTAAATCGTGTATCTTTGGCATCACGTTTGGACAGTGCAGGCGGGATCATTGATGAAGGGCCTTATGGTGTTGGCCTTGATAACGTCATACAACCTGTCATCAAAATGGGGATAGGGTATTCTTGACCTAAAACGCGTTTTATAACGACTTTTCCATATGTACTACTGAGCCATGTCTCTTTTAATATGGCTTAAATATGTACCATAATTCTGTGTATGATACATACTGCATTCAAAAAGTTCTGGGACTAACGCTATTAAGGACACAACTTTTCAGATAAATAAAATTTTATTATTTATTATATAACATACATACCTTCCCTCTCTATACAGATTTTAGATCGCTCATACAATTGTTGAAAGGCATGCGCACAGTTCTTCTTTGAAATCATGTTTAAAACAGTTGTCACATTTTTCTGAATTGTCTCTACATTATCAAAACGCTGCCCCATCAGTGCCACCTTCAGCTTAGGGAACAGAAAGAAGTCAGCCGGAGACAAATCTGCTGATTAGGGTGGATGGTTAATCACTGTGACTGATTTTACAGCAAGATATTGTGAGATAATCAATGATGAGTGGACTGGAGCATTGTCATGCAGAAGAAACCACTCCCCTGATCGGTACATTTCTGGCCTAACCCTGCGAATTCTTTTCACAAGGCGATCAATTACCTCTTTGTATTATGGTCTAGTTACAGTCTGGACGGGTGGCAAGGGTCGTCACATAGTGTTCCAGCTGTGACACAGAGTTAGCTCCATCTGTATGTCTATAGCAGCATCAGTCCCGGGACTTTTTGAATGCACTGTGTATTTACCAAAAAACCCACGCTTGACCACCACAATGATTGTGGAACCCAAGAGGCGGAAAAGGAGTTACAAATACAATATAAAAACGTTTATGCAGTTGATGAAGATAAGGTGGGATATGTGGCCTCAGCAGTAAGAGTGGTCTACTATCCCTCTCCATTTTTTGATGAAAAAACGTACCCTGGGGGTGTGTACATTTCTGAAGCGGAGTTTGGTGGTGAATTGTTGGCGTTCTCTACTATAAATAAAGATCATTAGGGTTATTTTCTACTGACTGCTACCCTTTCATCCCTTTAGGGAATTTCAGCACTACTATCTTGGTGGATACTGAAGTTTCTAAGAATTTTATGGACCAAGACTTAGCCGACTACTTTGAGCTGAGTTACTTTCCAGGTGGTATGGCTAGAGGAGGAGCTTTCCAAGGTATTCCAACGCTGAAAACATGGGGTTAGTGAACTATCAAGTTGGCACATATCATTTGTATGACCACTTCCAAGCTATCAAAAACCTCTTGTACCCCATCATTTTGGGAGTAGAGTGGTGGCAAAAGTTTGACGTTAAGACTAACTTGAAAGAAAATACCTTATCTCTAACTTTGAAGAATGGTCACAAGTTGGTTGTTCCTTTGGCTGAAGCCAACTTTCAGGGCAATTTGCCCCAATGGCCAAATATTCATCCTATGAGTCTTACCCCATTGTTAAAGCCCACGTTGGAGGTTCCCTTACCTTCCTGTTTGAGCGTGTTGGAATTTTCACTTGATGCAGCTTCAGCCAATGCATCACTGGATCATTCAAAGTTTGATTGTGAGTTCAAGCTCATTGTTGATTTGGTGCATAAATCTGTCAGGATTTTCCCTGTGCTAGGTGAAAGCCTTGTCCAGGGGAAGACTGATATCCCCATTTAAGGGGTGTAATCATCAAAAGGCTCATTAGATTTGAGAATAATAGTCGAATCTACAAGTATATCAAATATGGGGCTTCATATAAGTTACTCTGGATTCAAGGAAAAGGTAAATTCTCTTCCCTTGAGACATGTGACCTGGGATATCACTTGACCTGGTCACGAGGGTGGCTTGATCCAAGTAAGGATCAGAATAGTGGGCAATCCAGAAGGCCAGGAGAAACCCTACTTGGATGGGGCCATGACAATCCTTGAGGCACGTGTCCTCACATACCCTATAAAAATCCCTAAATATTATTCTAATAAGATACTTTCGTTCATAGGATTTATTTCATTTTGTATTTTTATTATGTTAATTTATTCAAATGAATGGAGTCTCATCCATTGTCGCATCCATAGCCACCCCTGTCCTCTCAGCTGATGCTAGCCCCTTGCAGTCAGCCTACTTGTTGGGTTCCCCAGTATTAGCACCAGCGAGCGCATCTTGGGGAAACCTGACAATATTTTCTCCAACATATCCATTGACATTATTGGAGGAAGAGGCCTTAGATGTGTGAGTTAAGGAAGAAGTTAGCCAAAGGTGCAATTTTTCAGTGAACCTCCCCTGTATGTTCCCCACAACTCTTTTTGAGAAGGCCAATGATACCTTACGCCCCTGCATAGATTATGGGAATCTTAACAATGTCACCGTACCATACTTACATCCCATCTCCCTGGAATCACAGATTAGACCTATGTTGAGAAGGCGCGAGTCTTCTCCAATCTGGATTGATTAAACGCGTTCAATCAGATCCATATAAAGAAGGGCCAGGAGTGGTTGACCGCATTCCATACCAGAAAAGGAATCTTCCAATTTCAGGTTATGCCCTTTGGGCTTAAGGCTGCCCCTACTATCCTTCAACTTCATATTGATGCGGCTTTGGGGGACCTGCTGGGGTATGCGCGGTAGCTTATATGAATGATATTTTGGTATTTTCCCCTAACAACGAGTCCCATGCAGTACACCTTTGGAAGGTGGTGGAGCGTTTGAGGGTTGCCAACCTTACGCTAAAAATCAGTAAGTGTGAGTTCTTTAGGTCCCAGGTCACCTTTCTGTGCAACGTTTTGTTTGACCAAAGGCACATGATAACTCCAGCTAAGGAGTAGGAAATTCATGAGTGGCCCACTTCAACTTCAGTCAAGGAATTGAGAAGCTTTCTTGGGAACGTAAACGTTCCTTGATGAAATTCTACACCAAACCTTTCTGAAGTTGCCGCGCCTTTGTATAAGGCGAGTGGCGCAAAAGTACATCATTGGTCCCCCGTTTTGGAGGATGCCTTTCAAGAAGTAAAGTGTACGTTGCTGTCCACTTCCATTCTTTGCCATGTTGACCCAATAAAGAGATTATTGTTGCTTCAGATGCCTCCAACTTCGCCATAGCGGCAGCCATATTACAAGTAGGTGAAGATGGAATAGAGCATCCAGTGGGATATTTTTCAGAAAGATGTCTATACCAGAGTTAAACTATGCTATGTACAATAAAGAATTATTTACAGTGGTTGAGGCGCTGACTTATTGGCGTCATCACTTGACTGGCTCATCCCAACCCTTCCACATATGTACAGACCACCGTGCTCTTTTGTACTACCACGCTCCTCATATCTTAACCCCACGGCAGACCCACTGGCATGAGACCTTTGCCCAATTGGCATTTTCTTATGAGTTTACCAAGGGCAAGGAGAATGTTTTGGCGGATGATTTGATCCATAACCCTGCACTGGCTCCTGATCCTAAAGAGGTAGAGGTGCAAAATACCCATTTAATGATTCCTCCGGGTCTGATTGAGTCTAAACTTTCTTCTCCCTTGGTCAATGGGCCAGCGCTCGAACCTCTAGAAAATGTGGAGAAATATAGTATGAACAGAATGGTTGTCCTTTCCCAGCCTTTGTTGGCAGAATATACGATGGTTCTTGCAAAAAGTGCATTTAATCAAGAGGATATTACTAGAGGTATCACGTAAAGGATGAGATGGTGTGATTTCAGGGGCGCCTATGGGTTCCTGCTAAACTACTTTGCCTGGAAATCGTCTGGGACCATCATGACAGAATCACCGTTGGGCATCCTGGGAAGTCGAAGACCCTGGAGCTTATCTGACGCTCTTATAATTGGAAGGAATTAACCGCTCAGGTAGGCAGATATTGTAAAGAGTGCCTAGTTTGCAACCAAAATGAAACTGAATTGCCAGCCTTTAGCAGGGTTGTTGGTAACAGTTCAAAATGCTGATGGGCCTTAAACTTCCTTATTGGGGATTTTATTGTGAAATTGCCTGTATCTGATGGCTATGATGCTATCATAGTGGTGGTGAACCGTTTTACAAAGTTCTCCCACTTCATCCCTTGTAGAACCACAGTCACCGCGGCGGAGTTGGTTAAGCTGTTTGTTGCTAATGTGTTCGCTCTACATGAGGTACCTCAAGAAATTATTAGCGATATGGGGCTCCATTTTACTCTCTCTTATTTAGGAAGAGTTTTGTAAGACTCTGAAAATCCTTCCCTGACGTTCCACTGCCCAACACCCCCAATCAGATAGGCAGACAGAACGAGTGAACCAGCGCTTTAAATAGTTCTTGCGGTGGTACACTGCCGCATATCACTCATATTGGGTTTCCCATCTCCCCATAGCCCAATACAGTTATAACAACGCACAACATGCATCAATCGGTTGTTACCCCTTCTTTGACAACTATGGCTTCAATCCCGCCTTCAACATGGAGCCCACTTATGGATCCAAGGTGGAAACGGTGGTGGACTTTGCAAAAATGATCGTAAAGTACACCAAGGGGTGAGCACAAATTTAGACGCAGCCATTCAGGCTTACAAGGAAAACACTGATGGTAAGAGATGAGTTGGACCGGCGTACAAGGAAGGAGCTATCGTGATGCTGGATGCTAAAAACATCCCAATCAAGCAACCGTGTAAAAAACTGGGACCAAAGAGGATTGGGCCATTACACGTTGTCAAAAAAGGTGGGCCACACTTATACTAGTTGGATCTCCTCACTTTGTTTCAGGTCTTTTCAGTACTTCATGAAAGCAAGCTCATTTTGTTTGAGGGTTCCCCTCCATAGACTCCTGAGGCTTATCTCGTGGATGGGGCGCCATAGTGCGATGTGGAGGAGATTGTTGCCTCTCATCAGGTAAGAAGAACCCTCGAGTATCTTGTATCCTGGAAGGGATCTGATGCAGCGGAGAACAGTTGGGTTCCAGCGCGTGACTGATCTCATGCCTAAGAGCTAATTGCAGCATTCCACGAGAGTTTACATGAGGATGTGGGATTGAAGTCCAAGCCAGCTGTCGCTGCCATAAAGTTGTCCTCTGCCCATAAAACTTTTCCTTGGCGAATGCCCCTGGAGAGGGGGTGGAGTCCAAAAAAGAGGAGAGGACAATTTCATGTTTATATGACTTAATAGAAGGCACCAACCCCAAGGACAAGTCTGGGCGGCAGGAAGTCCAGAAGGTTAAACTTCAGGCCCTTCCTGACCTTAAGTACACCTTGGACCAACGCTGGGTACAAGCCAAATATGCGCAGGTTAATACAAGTGAGGTACAAAATTCCCAGCCCCTTGTTTTGGCTCAAGGCACTAAAACGGACAAGCTATATAATAAATGATGATGGGACAACCCAGTTAATCAGGAGACGGGGGTTTGAAACCCATTCCAATTATTAATTTGAGCTCAGGTCGGGTACAACTTAAATTGATCACTAAAGTGAGATCAGTTTCAATGTTTTCTACCTTTTTTGGATGGAAGCGTGCACCTATTGGCTCACCAAGGCCTGTGACCACTTCCACCAACCCAGAATTTCTCCAAGATTGTTAAAGTATGATCACTCGTGACCAATGTTCCTCGTTTGGTCATCTTTTCCCATAAACTCCCTTACTATTTTACATTTTCATATATGCTGAATTGTGAGCACCTGTGCGCGGACCTATTTAAGGAGGTCTTGTGATGTGTTAGCCAGTTTCTTTTGTTTTTATTTAATAAAAACCCAGGTACACCGCTGGTTCTACCATGTTCCCTCCAAACCCAGTTACCAGTGCACTCTAGCCCTGTACCAAATTTGGTTATGAACCGCCCTCTAATAAACAGCCAAGTTGTGAAGAATGTTAAACTTCTTATTACCAACAAATGCTCAACACCCACGCCCTAAGTCTCTTTAGCTCCAGCACCTTCTGCTGGCTATTTTATATTCTAAAAACGACTACTAGTTCCGTTGCGTTTGTTCTGTGCACCAAGCAAAACCATGATGGGTTTTATAGTTGCTGAAACTCTCTTAACACATATGGTCGCAAATCTGATTTTGTAACAGAGGATGGTGTGTGTACCGCCAAATGTCCTTCTAGGTCTCCAGAGAGTATGGGATTTCGCCCTTTTTAAGATAGCCCACACGGGGAAATGATGGGGGGATATTGGGATACCAGGTTGTTTAAAACGACTTTCCCACGGATTTCCTGTTTGAAACGGGGAGTGGGCGAATCCTCTGGGAAGTGTGTCAACTGATGCTGATTATCCACTCAGAGCACCGCATGGAGAGGTAATACATTTGATGTGGGGCAGTGCTCCATTCAGGCCTATGGCAGAGGGATGAAAGGCCAGATAGTTAAGAAGAGAATGGGGTAGGTAGGATTTTGGAGGCAAAGTGCGTGGGGAAAATTAGAGTGGGCCGCATGTGACTAGTGCTGGTCTGAGATTGTAGGATTGGTGACTGCTGCGATACAGGTGCCAAGTATTTTAGTGGCATTGTCTTTGAAGTTAAGCAGGCCCATACCACCACTATGGCGAGGGACAAACATGACATCCAGGCGCACAGGGGGAGGGAGGCCTACCCAAAGCCACCCTTGTGTGAGGGCATATAAAGAGGTGAAAAAAAGGGGGAAAAGGCGATGGCGTGAGCCACAAAGCAGACTTTGGACAGGAGCATAGAGTCGGAAAGCACAATCTGGACTGGGAGAATAATATGGTGGGCTCTTAAAGAAGCGATGCATATTGTAACATTTTCAAGAATGTGGTGCTCCATTAATGACGAGGCAAACACTCCCGCCTCCGGCCATACTACCATATGGCACAACAGACCAGCAGTGGGTCTTGGCACAAAAGGAGAACAAGCGGGGTGGTATGGGGTCGCTGGGGCAAGTGAAACAGAGATCTAGCTTCTGGAACAGGATGACTACAGGGCGCTGGTGACCAGTAGGCTTTGTACAAGCTGAGGAGAATGATTTCGATTTTGGAGGCGTTAAGGGCGGAGTTACTGACCCTAGAGTAATCCTATATAGTTTCCTCCAGCGCTCATGCATCATAGCTGTCAGACACCCCATCCACACAGTCCTCAGTGAAGGCCATAATCCTAACAGATGCTTGGCCTTTCACATGGACACCAGAAAGGCGTTCATTCACATCACGTAAAAGTGGGTCAAGGCTGAAGTTGTACAAGAGTGGGCTTAAAGGGCCCCTTGGCGGAGACCCCTTTGAGGGTAAACCACATCAGTGAGGAAGCCTGGGCCACGCACAGCCGTTGTGGCAGACTCCGTGAGCAACATCACCTTTTTATATGAACTGGTAGGGGAGTGGAATTTGTGGAGGCTGGTTTTGAGGTAATCCAGTTGACCCTATCATAAGCTTTTTGTTGGTCTAAGAATACAAGCGCCACAGTAGCCGTGGCTTGGCAGACATTGGCTACGGTGTGTATTTTGTCTCATATTTACTGCTTGGGGATAAAACTAAACTGCTCAGAGGAGATTACTTCAGAAGCAACATCCCCTAGGCGGTTGGCCATAATTTAATTGATTAACTTAGTATCTGTATTAGTGATTGATATGGGGCGCCAGTTTACAAAGTCCAGCTTATCTTTTCTTATACAGCGTTATCATATAGGCCTCCTGGACCCCAAGAAGGAGGCGCGTTTCTAGAAGACATTTGTTCATTGAGGCAAGCATTGATGAGGAGAAATAATAAAAGTAATTTTTTTGTAAAACTCATACGGAATCCCATCTGGACTGGGAACTTCCTGGGCAGTTACTGCAAACAGCGTACCAGAGTTCATCACGAATAATTAAATTCAATGAATCTGGGTATTGGGAAATGGTGCAGATATGCGCACCATCAAGAAACTCATCTTTTGAACCAGGTTTGAAAGGTTTGAACTTATACAACTTGGAGTAAAATTATAAACTTTGATTGCCACTTAGGCTGGAATGTCTGCAATGGAGTTGTCCAGATGCATCACCTGTGTGCAGACCAAGCTCTGTTGCAGTGCAATAAATTTCTGGAAAAAGTAGGCGGAGCACGTGTCACCTGCTATTATATTTTATGCCTTGAACTGAACACAAATGCGATGTTTATGTTATCTCACCAGTGCGTTAAGATGAGCAGACACTTCTGCCCACTTACGACCCCAAGCTGGACTGTACCCTGCAGAAGGAACATTAGACTCCAGGTGGTCCATTTCCATTAGCATGCACTTAATAACCACTGAGGCATTCTGAGAGCGTCATGATAAGATGTGGATTACCTGAAGGATAGTGTTTGCTTTAAAGGATAAACAGGTAGAATGTAGATCAGCACAGAATGGTGTGGCAAACTATGGCGCCAAAGTTTTGGTGTCCGCCCATGCTGAAAACATGGGCAACATGATCTCACCAGTCAAAGTTTGCACCACTTCTGCGCCTGTGCCACAGGGCTTGATAAGGTGAAGTATATTGACACCATCCTGTGGTTGGAGAAATCAATTTTTGTTATTACAAAGTGCACAATCTGGGGGTGAAAGATCAACGGGGCAAAAATGAGGTCAATGGTGGACATTGACTTCATCTGACCGCTGTGCACATGTGGGTGGGAAATTTTGGGTAGCAACTGTGCATGATTGGGGAGGGTATCAAAAAACTCCAAGGGTGGCTTTTAATATTTGGACTTCAACGTGCCCCTATGGGGGTAGGTGTTGAAAACCAGCGGTCAGTGGCCGGGTTGGCGCAGCAGTTCAGGTCACTCACCACAAATGGATCAGGTGGAAGTGTGAGGGAAGTTACAGCTGATAGGAACTCCCTTTGAACCCGCACACAGATTGGGGCTTAATCATTACAAATAGTGTGCACTTCATCGTCCCATGAAAAGGACACTGCTAGCACACAACCATCAAGATACAGATTTTTAGATATAAATTTAAAATTATGGGTCACATGTATATGCACCCCACAGTGCGGTAGCAAAAAAGAAATGGAGGGGAGGAGCATAGTTGCCCATGTTTCTTGGAACCATGTGGACAGTGGTATTCCTGAATTGCCAGGATGTCCACAGGTAAATTATCCTCTAAAAAACTCAGTTTTCTAGCCTGGGATGGCGAGGCATTGAGTTCAGAGATGTTCAACGTCCCTATAGTAAAGGAGACCCCATCACACCTTTAGTGCAATGGGGAGGGCCCCCTGCCCTTCCTGCTCACTTTCTCAGCAGCTGCATTTTGCAAACAGGTGTGCAGCACTGTGTATGTGTCCTTAAGGGTTTCCTTCTATTTGACTTTATTTTTTGGTTTTTTTGATTTAAATCAAACTTTTGTATAGAGGTGCTCCTGCGGTGCACCATTGGAGGTAAAAAAACTTGGGGAGGGTTTGATTGGGGGAATCAGTTTTAATTAATGCGTAGTAATTTTGTATGGGTGAATCTGACTCAAACACCTGGTCCACAGGCTGATGGGCTCAATTTGATTGGTGAGCAAATTCTTTAGCCACTTTGACTGCAAATGACTCAATGTCAGCTTGGGTATAGACAGGCGGGATCATGGACGCTGCCAAAGCTGATGCCTTGGCCACTGCTCTATGGGCCTGTTTGGCCTTCTTGCACTATTGTAGGGACACATGATTAAGCCAAATATAACACCCCTGCGCACCCCATGGGAAGGTGGCATTGATGTCAATAGCAGGTTCATAATGGGAGTTGGAACTTCCCATTGCATCTGGGATAAATTCTTGCTGTGTAATGCCCTCTCTGGAAGGGCAGGTTTGTTCTTTATGGCCAAAAGCATGACAATAGGTGAATATAGGGGGTGCACTATTCACCATAATGTGGATCAGTTGGAAGTCCTTCTCATCAATTTTGATAACTACAGTGTGTGGGATTTGAATTAAATCTTTCATGATGACCGCAGATGGGGTGATCACTGCAATTGCTTTGCCCTTGCTAAGCTTTAGAATAGCGTGAAGAGCTGCATTTCAAAATAGTATAATTTACCACAACTTTAATTAGTCCAGCTGAGAGATAGAATTCTAGTTCTTCATATCTCACCGTTGTGGGGAGAAAGTCAATAGTGACAAAAATTGGATAGATTTGGTCCAACACATGCACTTCATTTTGACCACCCATTGACCATCTGGGAGATCAACCACCATGCGCATTTGTGAAGCTTCATATGCTGCTTGCGTGGTTTAAGACCCTAGGTCTAACCAACCCTGGTTATAGAATGAGGTGCTATGTACACTATAGCCAGCGAGTTTGTGCACATCACCACAGAACATCCTCCAAAGCGCCATTAAATTTATGTCCAGTTAACTAAAAATCCCTTACTCCACAAGTGATGGGGGCGGGGAAAGCGGAGTTTTGATGTATTGGTTGCATTTTGCTTGCCAGGCTAAAATCTCCGGAAAAATACTCATTGCTGTTTTCTTTACCTTTATCTTGGCCACTGGTGTCGCTGGGGTATTTCAAACTTTGGATGGTATGAAAACCGACCCTATGCCCTTTATCACACTTGTACAACCTTTACCCAACATTGGGTGCACAATCATCTCCTCTTATTGATTATCAAACTTACCAGACTTAAATAGAATTTTTTGCAAAAAGTGATTTCAACCAGAAAGAAAAAAAATGATACCTATCTTTATTATAATATATTTTTTCTCCTAATTGTAGTAAATTTTTATATTATCTGTTTTTAGAATTAAGTTAGACTATAAATTTGAGTGTAATTATTAATATGTCCTAGAAGGCTGCAAAATGTTCATTGTACATGGCCTTTATTATATAAAAAGCGCCATACCAAAAACCAGCATCCTCAATTATCTTGATATAGTTTATAATGTATATAAAGATACAAAAAGACTTCTAAACTGTTGCTATGGCGCAAAACAGTGCATATTTTGTCAATCATAATGGTTCTATGTAGATAATTATTGTCTTTTGCTACTTCTTTGACTCACATTTAGGATTAGACAGATGGTATAAATAAATTTTATTTGATCTACATGCTTAAAATGTCAGATATACAAGATTTATAGCTGCTTATTGCATTAGAAAAGAGGTTTACATATTCTGTTCATACTTTGCATGTTAAAATAGGATGAGAAATTATCCATGTTCAGTTGGTGACAAAAAAGTAAGATGTCGCAATATATCTCTAGATTGTAAAGTCTAACCAGTATCTTGGTCATATTATACCATTAAATCATGCACTCTCCCAACAGCTGGAAATGTCACATATTTGGTGTAGACACCACCTACACAAGAAAAGCAGTCAAATCAGCTATCTACATATTAACTTTCTTAGGCCTAAGTTTACATGTATCTAATGCATTCAACAGTTTCAAATTTTAGAGAGAACTATATCACATAAGCTGCATTTAACCTCTAGATTAGATTTTTTGTATGTATAATAATTCTTACTCTAGTTAAAAGTACCTAATATACTTGTATAGTTATCTCAGTTCATTATATGGTATATATTAAATTATCTGTGGATTATCTGATATATATTTCTTTTGTTCAAGAACATATTTTGTTATTTTTGTTACACCTAAAGCCCAGAATAACGTTTGATCATGATGAGCAATTTTATTAATCTAAATTTAACAAGTACATTAATTTTCTTTCTCGTTGCAATCACTAATTGCAACCCATTCAAAACAAGAAGGTAAGTTTGATAATCTACATGAGGAGATGAGTGTGCACCCAATGTCAGGTAAAGGTTGTGCAAGCATAGTTAAGGGTACAAGGTCAGTCTTAGCACCATAAAAAGTTCAAAATTGTCCTGTCAACACCAGTGGCTAAGATAAAAATAAGGAAACAGCGGTGAATTTTTTACCAGAGATTTTAGCTTGGAAAGAAAATGCAATCAATACATTAAAGCTCTGCAACTCTTCTCTCTCGTTGCAATCACTTTTGCAACTTATTCAATTCAATTCTGAATCTAGTTTGATAATCTCACAGAGGAGATTAGTCTGCGCCCA
Source organism: Massospora cicadina (assembly GCA_022478985.1). Taxonomy (NCBI): domain Eukaryota; kingdom Fungi; phylum Entomophthoromycota; class Entomophthoromycetes; order Entomophthorales; family Entomophthoraceae; genus Massospora; species Massospora cicadina. The sequence continues at coordinate 50,570 of JAKSZP010010746.1, read as the reverse complement.
TGTCAGGGAGCAGTTGGGCAATTAAGGTAAAAGGCACAGGTGGTAGGCCCACGACCTCCAACGTTTGAAAACGCCCCAGAGAAACTGGCAGATTAGACAAAAATAAAAAACTGGCAGTTACTAGTTCCCAGAAATCCTCACTTGGAAAGCACGATGCAACCAGTACATCAACACGCCGCACTCTTAGCCACTCTTGTTGGTGGAATACAGAATCCACGTGTTTCTGGACATCCAACAAACAGCTTTATGGGAAAAATTTTGTGGGGATGTGCACACTTTTTTCCTGACCGCGGTGTATGTCGCACCTCACTCCATGTCACATGGTTGGCTGGACCTAGGTTTCAAAAACAAGGAGGCAGCAGATGAGGCTGCTGCGGTGCGCATAGTGATTGACCTCCCCAAAGGGAACGGGTCATCAAAACCAAACACACCAGATGGACAAAATTCAACCAAATTTCCTCACATTTGACTTTTTTGCCCACTACAGTCAAGTGTGCCATTCTGGAGCAGCACCTGAAAGAGGGTCTCATCTTATATGGCGAAATACAATCCTTCAAGATGCAACGCTTTACGCTGATGCCACACCTGTGCACCAGCAAAGCCATTGCAGTTCTGACTCCAACTGAGGAGATTGTGAAGGACCTAACCCAGATCCCGCACTCCACTTATATTAATATCAAAGGGCATACCACCCACCCTTTCCGGGTAACCATAGACAGCTCACCCCCATCTGCACCCACTGTGATGCGTTCAGCCATAAGGCACATGCATGCCCCACCAAGGAGGGCATCACATTCCAAGAGCACCCCTCAGCGGCCATGGCCAACGGGGAGGCTCACTATGAACCAACCACCAGTACCAAAGAGGCCTTCCCATGGAGAGCACAAGGCTGCTACTTACTAGTAAAGCCTGTCTCCCCTCAAGAGTGAAAGAAGGCCAAATAGGCCCGCAGGGCCGCGGCCAAAGAAGCGGCCAAGGTGACCACCATATCCCACACTACCAATGCCAGGAGGACATCAAAACCTTTGCGGTGGAAGCAACTTGGGAATCCTCAAATAATCAGATTGGGAGGCCCAAGCAAAATGGGCCACCCAATCTAAGGATCTGATGGGCAACTCAATCTCACTGGACCTTTGCGACCTAGCTCCAATTGAAACCAACTTGGTCTCCAACCTAACTGAAAATTTTTTTGACCCAAACATTGGTGCACCAAACTCATCTGCACCGCAAAAAATTTGATCAACAACGGGGAAACAAAAAGTGAAGGTAAAAGCCAACGTGAACCTGTCTGCTAAAATTAATAAAACTACCAATAGCGTTGCTGCAAACATCCGCGCCGCTGTAAAGGCCCATGGGGATACAGAGGAGGCTGGTGGGCCCAGGTGCCCACCCCCTCGCACCTAAGATGTGAGGGGAAGCCTTCACTTTAGGGACGTTGAATATCGCTGGACTCAAGGCCTCGCCATCCCAGGCTAGGAAACTGAGTTTTTTACAAAAATATACCCATGGACATCCTGGCCATCCAGGAGTCCCACTGTACACAAGGTTCTGAGGATGCTTGGAAAACCATGCTCCTCCCGCACTATCCTTCTGGTCTGAGCACCGTGGGGTGCTTATTTGGAAAAACAATTTTTTTAAATTTTTATTGCTTGAATCCTTCCTCTATGGTCATGTACTTGTTGTTACATTTTTGTGGGCTGACGTGGCGCATGCTATCATCAACATTTATGCCCCAACCTGTGCATGAGAGCATCAGGAATTTTTCTCATTAGTCAAATCCCTTCTGCTACCCTTTGACCCTTTTGTAGTTGGTGACATGAACTGTTGGCTAAACACACCCACGGACCGTTGACCTTCCTCATCACACGCCCCCAGGGTCACGTAGAACTTTGCATTCTAAAGGCCACCCTTGGGTTATTAGATGCGCTGCTGCGGTAAGCTCTGCTGCTCAAGAACATGATGCACCCCCACGTCCACAATGGCCAATTAAGGTCCATGACCCGCATCAACCTTATCCTCACACCAGCATAATTTTGATCTCATATTTCCCACTTCCACACATCAAAAATCAAATCTCTGGCCACCGGCTGGTCTCGATAACCTACCACTTACCTGTCACAGTGGCTAGAGCTCCACATTGGTGCAAACTCCGCCCACCCAAAATTGCATCGCCAGGTTTTTCCACTTGGGTGGAATCAGTGACTTCAGCAAAAGAGTTTATTACACCGTTTTGTGCGGACCCAATTTCCACATGGTCAGTCTTCAAAGAAGTAACATCCACCATGCTTGCCACCTTTCCTCCCAATGCTCACGAGCTACATTGGCTGTCATCTCACATGCTCTGGCAGAGTTGGTACACCTGGAGTCCAACATCCCAGCCACAAGCTACAGCCCTGCCTGGGTCTGGAAGTGGGCAGAAGCAGCCGCCCACCTCAACGCACTTGAAAGGCAACACAAACATTGGGTTTGTGTTCAGTACAGGGCCAAACACATTACAGAGGGTGGCACATGCACCGCATATTTTTTTAAAAAATTCTTCACACTGCACCAGAGCGTGGCCTGCACACAGGTGTGGAGATCAGATGATTCCGTTGCAGATTCGCTGGCCAAAGTGGCAATCAAAATACAAAAGTATTACTATGAGTTGTACCGATCTGATCCAATTCAGCTGGCTGAAATAACAAAGTATCTTGATAGCACTCACATCTGCACCATTTCCCAGTACCCGGAAATAATGAATTTGATAACTCAAAATGAACTCTGGTCCACCATCCGCGGTGCGCCAAATCAGAAATGACCAGGCCCTGATGGCATTCCGTATGAGTTCTATAAGAAGTACTTTTAATATTTATCCCCACTGCTGCTAGCCTCCCTTAAACAGAGCATTCTGGATACGCGCCTTCTACCAGGAGGGCAAGAGGCCTTCACCATCACACTCTTCAAGAAAGGGGATAAGCTAGACCTAGCCGACTGGCGCCCCATTTCTTTAACTAACATGGATACAAAAATTTAACCTAAAATCATGGCTTACCGTTTAGGGATTGTAGCATCTGCCACCATCTCCCCAGAACAATTTGGTTTCATACACAGAAGATCGATTTGGGACAACGTGCACTCTGTGGCTAATGCATGCCAGTCCACAGCCTCTGGAGCACTTGTATTCTTGGACCAACAGAAGGCCTATGATAGAGTAAACTGGGAATACCTCAGGGCCTGCCTCCACCAATTCCGCTTGCCCCCTCACTTTATCAACTGGGTAATGCTGCTCACGGAATCTGCAACAATGGCCGTATGTGGCCCTGGCTTCCTAACGGAAGTAGTCCGCCCTCAAAAGGGCCTACGCCAAGGGGACCCCCTCAGCCCACTCTTATACAACTTCAGCCTTGACCCACTACTTAGAAACGTGAATGCCCATCTCACTGGGGTCCATGCACGAGGCCAAACCCCAGTCAAGATGATGGCATTTGCAGATGATTGTGTGATCAGGGTGTTTAATAATCAAGATGCACGTGCACTTGAAGCTCTCATCCAGGAGTATTCCCGGGTAAGTAATGCTGCACTGAACGCTTCCAAAACTGAAATCATCCTCCTTGGTTGGTATCAAACCTGCTGGGCCCCTGCGACCAGTGCCCAGCCCAGACCATCTGCTCGCACATGTGCTCGCCTTCCCTGCTCACCCCACACCGCCCCACTGGTGCTCCCCTTCGTGACAAGCCCTACCATAGAGACAGTCCGCCATCTGGGCATGTGGGTGGAGGCAGGCGGGTATGCCTCAGCATTAATAGAAAGTCATATTCTAGACAACGTGACAAAGCGCATCGCCTCCCTCAGAGCCCACCCTACTTCCCTTTCTGGAAGGATTGTTTTAGCCAACTCTATGCTCCTCTCCAAAGTCTAGTTGGAGCCCACGCAATCGCCTTCTCACCGGGTTTTTCAAATCTATGTATGCCCTCCTACAAGGGTGGCTATGGTCAGGCCGCCCACCACCTGTGCGGCTTGAGGTTGTGTTTGGCCCTCATCGTCATGGTGGCATGGGCCTGCTCGACCTTAAAGCCCATGCTGCCAAGATCCTGGGCACCTGGATTGCAGCCGTCACTGCTCCTATGATCCCCTCCCAACACTGGTCACGCACAGCCCACTCCAACTTCTCCCGCACCCTGGGCCTTAATAATCCATCACACCCTCACTCCTTGAAATATCTGGCTTCCCACCCATCGGCCACAGGTCCTCATGGTACTAAAACCCACTACAAACGAATCCTCCTTTCCATGTGGAGCGCTGAGTGGAGAATCCAGATTAATGGACACACATCCCAGAGAGGCCGCCCCTCTCCTCAGTTCACACAAGAGGTACAGGGGCTACCCATCCAAGATGGCGTGATCCCCACACGGCCCCATGTCCTATCCAGGGTGAACTACCTGGACATGATGGACATCCCTTACTCCATTGAGACCCAAAAAACTATCTGGAAATATGCACACCATCCTCTGTTGCAGCCTCAAATCTGTTCCCATGTGTGGAGCTGCCTGAGGCGGGTGTACCATACGGTTGAGCGCTCTAACGCTTTACACTCATCCTGCATCATGTGTGGCCATTATGGAACGCTGTTCCACCGCCTGGAGAAGTGCCCTACCTCTAAAGTGATATGGCGTAAAGTTCAACGTCTGCTTGGCCAGGATCAAACACATCCCTTCAGTCTGTCAAGAGATATGTTTGCTATATCCATGGTATTCTCTCTTTCACCCTCCTCCATGCTCTGGTGGTTGCAATCGCCATGTGGACTATCCACACGATTGTCTTGGATGCCATCGCAGGCTCCACCCCCACCCTCCCAGAAGCTGTCCACAGATTCTGGTCTCATTTGGTGGACCACTTTCAGGCATGGATGTTTGGGTACCTCCCACCGCGTCGCCATCAGCTGGTCTCCTCCTGGTTCCCAGTTTGGTTCATCAAATCGGACCCTTTCCTCCACACATGTTTAATTGTGGTTATGACCCCTTTACACGTTCCCTCCTCCTCCCCATAGTGGCGTTCCCGCTGGCAACAAGAGATAGCATCGCTTCTCTGGGGTGCCTTCCCTGTTGTTTCATTTCGTTTTCTTTAGTGTCTACATTTGGAAGTGTCCATCCCTTGGTCGGCCTTCCCCGCAATAAATTCTAAATAAATTAAAGCTCCGCATTCACAGCCCATGTCATCAGTGGAGCATGGAATTTGTGGTTTTTTATATTAATTTAACATCGCTTTGGGAGAAGTTCTGTGGTGAAGTGCACAAACACTTCCTAGCAATAGTTTATGTTGCACCTCAATCTATGACATGGGTCTGGTTGGACCTCAGATTTGAAACTGTGAAAGCAGAGGATGCTGCTGCACAGGTGCATATGGTGTTTGATCTCCTGGAATGTTAACGGGTGGATGAAACAAAGCGCACGTTTTGGACCAATACTAAAAAAATATTATTATTACTTTTGACTTCCTCCCCACAATGTTGAAACTTGAAGTACTGGAGCACCACCTTTCAGTTGGGCTTATAAACCATAAGGATCTTCACTCTTATGAAATGCAGCGCTTTATGCTTATGCCAGAGCCTAGCATGGGCAAATCAATTGCAGTGATTACCCCAACTGCATTCATTGTGAAAAACTTAATCAAAATTCCCCACACTGCAGTTGTCAATAGTGGTGGGCAGGACTCCAGCCTGTTCTGCATTACAGTGGATAGTACAACCCCTATCTGCACTTTTTGTCATGCTTTTGGCCATAAGGCACACATTTGCTTTACCAGAGAGGGCATCAATCAGAATGAATTCCTCCCCAATGCAATGGGAAGCGCTGACTCCCATTACAAACCTGCTGTCAAGATTCTGATATGACTGGATGATAAACCCAGAAGAGCTACAGCAGATTGGCAAGAATATGCCAACTAGGATAATTTTTCATTTATTCTAGCGCCTTGAGATGAGGCGATATTAAAATAAAATGGATTATTATTGGATCGCCTATAAATAAGGCAATAAGGCAATGTCAACATTTGACAAATATTTATTTAGATCACCTTGGACTAAGGCGTTAGAGATTTTAATAGTATTTTTATGAAACCAATTAGAATATGGATGACCAGAATAGTCTAAGCCAAGGGAACAGTATCATCTGAAGTCGCTGATATATAAGCTATATGGGGAAATTGAAAGTGGAGGTAGTTAGTAGTTGAGAGAGTGGAACAGAGAGACTCGCTGCTTTATTAAATAAATAAAAGTGTCATCGGGAAATTTCTCCTATTTTATTATATTAAAAGTGTGATGGAGGACTGAAAATCCCCATATCATCTGTCCGTTGTTCAGTAGTTTGACCTGTGCAACCCTTACGGAGTATCTAACAGTATCGCCCAAAATTATAATAGTGGTGCTTACTACAAGGAGCCATTGATCAACCATTAAAAATTAAAAATCTCCAGTTGCCGGCCATGTCACATCAGGCTAAATGCTAGGGAATCTTCACAAAGCACTGCACCAGTTGAATAAGATGAATACAAACTTGCTTTAGACACAGTGCTTAAAAACATGATTAACTTTTTTAATAGTGGAATGACATTATGCACCAGCTTGACAGCATGTTTAACCAAATGCAAATTCTGGGACAAAAAACAAGCAACGTACCCATCACTTGGACAACACTATTGAATGACTACATTGTGAAGAGCATAAATTGAATGGTACCTCTCAGCCCTCTTTTTAGGAAGAGGAAGAATGACAAAGAGCTGATTGTAGAGAACTATACGATGAGGAATATGACGCTGGCAGGAGATACTACACCCAGGAGGGCAGTTCTGGATATGGTTATGAATTGGAGAGCCAATTCCCCAAGTGATGGAAGTGATGCCCACTGCAGAGTCCCACGCTACCTCCATAGCAGCGAACATCCTGACCTCCTATGGAGAAGCTCCTCATCAAGAGACTGCTTATGGGTCTTGAACCATTCCTCAGGATGCCCCAAAAAGTCGCGTCTATGAGCGGGACAAGGAAAACTATATTGATAATCTGCCTCCGTTTAATTGCAATGGGAATATCCACAGCTTCTTTAAACGTTTTGAGTTCACAATGGAATGTGCCTCAGATCAGTGTAAAGCTAAACTGTTGATATATGCTTTGGATGTTGGGAGTGCTGATCAAGTCACCTGCTACCTGCCAAGAAGTTTTGTTACTTATCAAGAAGTAAAGGATACCATTCTGCAACTGTTTAGGGGTACCTCCAAAATTTTTCAGCAAAAGGTGGAGTTCTTTACTTATTGGGTTCCACTGTAATGAGACCCTTACAGCGTTTGCTGACTGATTTACAGTGCAAGCACATGTGCTGATTGGGGCAGGCGTTTTAGAAGAAGCCAATGTGTGCATTGCAATGACCTCCGCATTGAAGCCATACTGAGAGCTCTACAATGTCATATCTCTAATTTTGGATGATAATGTTCCCCTGCTCAAAATTGGTCAGTTCTTGCGCTGTATATCTGCTAACTTCCCTCCGCCCAATACAGAGAAGAAACCTACCACTGCTGCTAGACCCTCTTATTTAGGGGAATAATCTCGTCCTACTTACATTCCACTCAGTAACCTCTGGCCTTATTACAATTCCACACCTCCATCCTCGGCCAAATTACTCCCAACAGTTTGACTTCCGCTCCAGTCCTGTTTAATAGAATCATCAGCAACTCAACTACTGACCTGGACTTAATTAGCCGATAATCAGCAATCGTCCTACTGACCTGGCCCTGGTTACACTGAACATCAACAAAATTATCAGCCTGGAACCTCTTATTAGAACCAAGTACTTGGTTCTTATGAGGTAAATTGTTTTGAATGTGGTCGCCCTAGCCACCTGGCACAGAGTTACCATAACCGTCATGTTCACTATGTGCAACAAGATCAATTCTACCAGGGAAAATATGGAGCGGATTAGAGATAGGAATCTCTACCTCTTCTTTCCCAGGCCCAAACGTCCCACCTGAATGAAATGTATATGTCCAGAGGAAGTTCCTCAATGTGATGATGGGATTTTATACCAGCAACCATTTGCAGGAGTAAACGTACTTAAATGAGCGCAAGCCAAGTCTGTGGTGGATGAAGGACCTCAGGAGAAACTGAAGCCGTACACCTGCCAAATGTTTGATCAAGCTTCCTCCAACAAACTGGATTCTGCCGCAGATGCGCCAACCCTGAAAGGAGTAAACGTCGCCCTTCTGGTAGACGCTATTGTTAAAAAAACCCCAAAGTTGGTGAGGGTATTATGAGTTTTCTTGGGGAAAGAGATCCCATAAATGTTGTATCTTTCTTTCACTTCAATTGACCAAATTGAAGCTGAATTTCAAGTTCTAAAAATAAAAAAACCAGTCGCTTGAATTGAGAAATTAAAAACTGAAATTCGATGCCATTGATGCCTGCTGCCCTAGCTTGGGGTGGTGATGCGCTGCCTTCTGGCGTCCTTCAGCCATCGCTGAAGTACATCCAGGCTGGCTCTGCTAGCCCTCCCAATGCCACCGTTCATTATGCCCAGCTCAGGACTTAGCCCACCATCTTGCAAGCTTGCAGGTGGTGCTCAAGAACCCTTTGGTGCTCCTTGGAGCAACCTGCATTTTGGCCTTGGGTCAAATATGGGAATCTTTTCCCATACACAAGTGTGGCCATCATCGAGATGGCCATGGCAGTTTTCAAACCTGCCATATATATCGCCTTCGCCCTTTTAAGGGCTATTTTGACCTCAGATTTTAATCAGAGGCTGATGCGGTGGCAGCATCTAAGCTGCCAATAATTATAAAAGATACTGATTCCCACTGTTCACACGTGGCTCCTGGATGAGGCCACTTTGATGGTCCAGTTTGCTGGGTTGCTGTCATTTCTCTCCCCTGAAAGCCTTAATCACGAACTGACAGAGGATTTGGCCATTTAGAGCTCAGACCCCATCTTGCAGTTTGTGGTTTCCAATGGGGCAGGTCAGTTGGCAGGGCCTCACACCTTTGCAATAATCTGCCATTTCCATCATGACACCTACCTCACAATTACCCCACGAACTGTGATCAAATCCACACCCAATCACCCTTTTTGAGCTCGTGTCAAAAAATGGTCACACCATATGACCCTTAAGCTTCAAATTGGATCATTCAAAGCACAAATGCCCCAGGGCTTCCACCTCTGCCTCTTCCACCACTCCTCCTTCTGGTGTCAGGCTTGCTGCTGCCTCACCCAAGTTTTTTTAATGAGTGCAATCTTCCCACCCCATACCTCAGCTAATTTTGGCGCTTCTTTTAAGCAACGGCCAATCAAAATTTAAATAGTCCTAAAAATTGCCAGAATTATGAAATCCTGAGCTGATGGCTGAGACAGTTTCTTCTGAGCTGCTATGGTCAACTGTTTACAGACAATCAGGATCTTCCACTACACCAACTCCAGTGGCTGGCCTGATATTAGCCTATTTAAATCCATTTGAAGTGCTCAAATGGATTGATGATACAGATTGGCCTTACAATGTTAAGCCCACTTTCTCCTTGGAGGAATTTTTTGGAAAGCCTCCAAATTTCACATCCCTGCCATTTTTGATCTAAAAATGGTTTCACCGCTTATAAAAATATAAACAAAATGGCTGTAGAAGCAGCAGCTGCTCCAGCCAACACCCTCCTCCAACAGAATCTTCATGGGGCGATTGAATCCCTTGTTGGGGGTGTTCCCATCCCAAATTTCCCCCATGATTTTGATGAGGACATGAAATATAATATTGAGGATCTCGCTTTTGGTGCAAGCCATGCCTGCATCAAAGCAGAAAAAACCTCTCTTTTTGACCCCAATTATCCCCAACCTGCCAGCGCATTAAGTCTTTCACTTTTGTGCCTGCTCTTATCACTTTCTCTAAGCATCAACTTGCTTAATACATTGAGGCAATGGACACCGCTAGCCTCACTAACGGAGAAAACCGACAATAATACCTCATTATGCCACATGTTGCTGATTCCCCAACCCCTATGTTGTCCGCCATGGTCCACCAGCTAAAACGAGCACTAGACAAAAGATTCCCCAAAGCTCCTCACCTTCTGATATGGCTTCCTGGGCTAATATTTAAAAACTATACTATGAATTTTTTATTTCTAATAGTCCTTTTATTTGGCTCATTTGCAAATAAAGATGCACTGCAGCTCCCCCTTTTGGGTTGGGCACCACTAGTGCTAAAAAAGATCACATAAATGTTTATGTATTAAAAAGTCAATATTATTCTTATTCTGATAACATACTGTGACGTTTTTGTAGCAAAGAATAGAGTTTGTGCTATAATAGATACAGGTGCTCTGGTTAACATAGTTCTACTAAGTTGATAGAAATGTTGACATTAATGCCTGATGAGGACAATCAAATAGTGTATGGGACCGCTGGAGCAGAAAGCATGGTCTCTGAGAGAGCGTACAGCGCGTTACCTTTGTAGTTTGGGTCCTGTTATAAACTTGGCAGTATTCAATAAATACGCTGGCGGATTTTTGCACAGGGTAACCCACTGAGCAATAGGGACCAATGATATGATTATTGCTGCCCTTGTAACAACAGAATAACTCTAAATAAATATGGAGCACTTGCTCCCAAAACCTCTTTTATTAAATGCGCTTTAATACCGCGGATTCTTCTTATTCCGCTTTACTCTTATCCTTCTTAACAACACCCCTTCTTGATCATCTCATCTCGCCTATATTATACCAACTTTGGATGCTATGACTCATATGGCTTAGTAATTTAATTCGCCATATCTTATTGGCTCCATCAATTCTTCATTCACTAATTTCACAAAGGCCTAATTCAAAGCAATTTCCTAATAACCCAAAGTCGCCTCAATTCAAGGCACTAAAGTTTAACTTTATCATGTCAAATCTCGATGGATTCTATTCATTTCTCCATAATGACCTTAGTCTTATCGTCCAGTCATATCAAATTCACTACATTACCCCCTCCTTGATTGGACAATAAGGATTCTATTGTTTTTACGGCTGGAGGAACTTCTCATGAACTTGGTTATTGATCTGACCGCTAGTAGGTTCCTTGATAGTATATGCATCTATGCCAGTCTTCTCAATGAATTCAAATGGCCCAATCCAGATACTGGCCAGCTTATATTTCTGGCCAAACCCATGTTGATCATGGAATAGGACCATGTCTCCATCTTTGAACTGTGCTAGGTCACTCCGTTGTACCTGATTGGCATCCTGGCTTTTGATTCTCTTGGCTAGGCTGAACGACTATGCTTTGGTTTGTAATTTAATCAGTGTATTTGTTAGGATGGTTAGATAGCGTTGTGGATCCATACTGCCAGTGTCCTCTACATAAGCATATAATAGGGCGGGCAGAGCGGGGTGCCATCCATAAAGCAATTGGAATGGGCTTTTCCCTGTGGCGGAATGATAAATAATATTATAAGCAAAGACGGCAGTGGACAAAAGGGAGCTCCAGTCTGAGGGTCAATCGCTACTGATTTATGGAGTATGTTCACTAAAATTCTCATTAACCAGCTCCACCATTACATTAGATTTTGGGATGGTATGGGGTTGTCAAAACCCCTCGGATGGCCATTAGCTCATTAAGCTATGGAAGAATGTGGGAAGTGAAGTTAGTACCTTTGTCAGTAAGGATGAACTGGGGACAATCATGTCAATGAATTATACATTCCGTGACAAACTGGCCACCATTGCGCCCCTAAATCAAGTATTGGCCGCGCCTCAACCCACCTGGTCAAGTGGTCAATTGCTACCAAGATGTATTTGGACCAGTTTGCCCCTGTTGGTAAGGGACCCACAACATCAATTGAAACGGTGTGCCAGGGGAAGTGTGGCTTCACTAACTGGTATGAAGTCTTATGGCGGAACGGCTTTTCCACTTGGCACTGGTGACAGGAGGAGATAGTATCAAGTACATCGAAGTTCATGCTTTCCCAGTAATACCAAGGTCACAATAATTCCATGAACTTATGTACTCCACCATTTCTAACCGCTCAGTGTGCGCTCATAATAATATTTGGGCAGGCGGAAGGTCTTGGAATATTCATAGTAGTGTCCCCTATCCGCTTATACAATTATACACCTTTATGGAACGTATTGGCCCTTATTTCGTCCAATACCTTTATGACTGGGGGTGGTTCATCATTGTACTTGCCACTAAGCATCTTATTGAACATAAAATCACTCAGATCCTCCGTAACTGCAATAGTGGGTAATCTCAATAAATAATCAGCATTCTGGTGTTTTGCTCCAGGTTGATGCAGAATTTCAAAATTGTATGCCTGCAATTTAAGAGCCCATTGTGCTAGACGCCCTTATGGTTCTTTAAAATTTGGTAACCAGTGTAGCGAGACATGATCTGTTACAACTTTGAATTTTACTCCATGCAAGTACACCTGAAATTGTTTATAGGCATAGATCTTCGCTAAACACTTGCGCTCAGTCACAGTATGATTGCGTTCATGACTGTTCAAGGTACAACTGCAATATGCTACAGGATGCTCTTCCCCTTCCTCATCTTTTTGGGATAGGGCTGCTCCTACAGCAGAAAGGGATGTATCCATCTGAACAATGAACTCTTTTTCTCAAATAGGATAGCATAACACCGGTGCACTAGTTAACGCCACTTGAAGCGTATCAAAAGCGCATTGCTGATGCTCAGTCCATTCAAAAGTAGTTTCCTCTTTTTAACAACACAAATAGCGGGCCCTCTAATACAAATGAAGTTAGGGATGAAGCGCTGGTAATATCCAACCATTCCCAAAAATACCTGTATATCCTGCTTGCTGTTGGGCGGAGTCATTTTATGGATATCTTCCACCTTGGCTGGTTGAGGTTGCAACCCTATGGCATCAACTACAGACCCCAGGTACTCCAGCTGGTCTTTAAAGAAGTGGCATTTCTGAGGTTTGATCTTTATGTTGGCCTCAGTGAGCTGGCGGAATACAGCTTCTAAATATTTGAGGTGTTCCGAGAAGGTTCAGGAGAAAACATTGATATCATCAAGGTATATAAGGACACATGACAGTTTTAGTTCCCCCAGAATAGTATCCATTGCTCGTTAAAACGTGGCTTGGGCGTTACACAGCCCTTTCGGAATCTGAGTTGGTTGAAAAAGACCCTTGGAAGTGATTACAGTGCACTTTTCCTGCTCCGCTGCTGGCAACTCGATTTACTAATATCCCAAGATCAGGTCCATAGCTGAGAAGAAACGAGCTCCCCCTTAACCAATCTAAAGCGTCGTCAATCTGTGGTAAGGGATAGGATCTTTTCTGGTGATGCTATTGAGCTTTTGGTAGTCTATTACTATGCAGTTGGTGCTGTCCTTCTTTTTAACAATTAGAACAGGTGAAGCCCATGGACTCTTCAATAGTTCAAGCATCCCTTGCGCTAATAGCTTGTCAATTTCCTCGTTTAATACTCCTTCTGCCACCTTTGATCAGCAGATTAGCCTTGACCTGATGGGAGGGTGATCTCCAGTGTCCAGCCTATGAACCACCCCCGCATGCATCCTAAATTGTGATCATCAACAGCGAAAATTTCTTTATATTTTTGATTGAAAGCGATTGCTCTATCCTTCTGTGATTCTGACAGCCCCATTAATTAATCGCGTGATACTACTTCCATTATATTGAGCTGCGGTTTGAAAGGCAGACCAAATTCTTCCAGTGACCCAAATTCATGAACTGAACTAACCTCCTCAATGTGGATAAAGTGCAAATATGCCACTATTTGGTGGCGGCAGATTTGCAATGGTACCATTTGTAAATTTGCAAGCAAAACTTTGACCTCCCCCTGTCCTGGTAATATAATACCTGGGGCTATGTGAGGCTCAAACCGCGACTGCTGATATGGCCCAATAACTTCCCCATAGAGTCCATCTGGAACTTTTATCACCAAGTCAGTGTTTACAATAACTTGATGCCCTGATGGAAACGATATAGGTCCTGCAGCTCGGAGCAGCAGCCCTTGATATTCATAAATCTGTTGTGGAAGGGCCTGGGTTTTGCCCTTTAGCTGATGGTAGCGCACTGGGATTACTCCGTCACTATAAGCTAGATTGATATTCCCATATGCACCGGATCATTTGGCACTCTGCTAGTATGAAGTGTATTGGGATCCTCTGACCCAATATTTCAAAAGTCTGGTCTGTCATATTGATAACAGCCCCATAGTATCGCAAGAAGGCGGTTCCAATCAGCAGATCATAATGGCTATTTGGTAACACTATAGCAGGGGCTACCACAACGATAGACCCAAACCACAACGGAAGCGCACTGTATGCTCCCTCAGAGACTGTGTTATCCGTTCCAGAAGTTCCATATACCACCCAATGGTCCACATCCAGTTTTAATGATAATTTGGCCACCAACCTGGTGGAGACTATATTGACACGGGCACCTGTATCTATGATGGCACGGACACGGGTTTTAGCTACAACCAGGTCACAGTAAGTACATTCAGAGTAAGATGCATCTTGACTGTTTGTAACATAGACATTTATGGCTTCTCTGTTTTCAAAAAAAAAACCACAATCCCCTCGCCAATACTGGGGTATTGTGTTATAATAGTGTTGACTGAACGAGCAACGCTTACCGCTTGCAAGAATGGGGATTTAGAGGAGGGGTCCAACTTTTCAGGTGAAATTTGGTCAAACATCTGATAAGCATAAGGCTCAACCTGCAAAAGGGACCCCTCTTCCGCCATAGCCGCAGACTGCACTTGGGTCATAATATTCACCGCTCCAACTGGCTGCTGATATAAGACTAACACATCAGCCAAGGGAGCTTCCACTGAGTGTACAAGGATAGTTTCAGGTGGGACGTTTTGAGTTAAGTTAGCGGAAGTAGAGAGTCCCATATCTACTCTGCTCTGACTTTTCCCTGATTGTACTGTCCCTGCAGGAGGGAATAACCCTGATGATGAAGATAACTTCTGGCCAAGTGCCCAGAACGACCACACAAGAAAAAATTGATCCTTTAAGATCTGCGTCCATGATTGTTGTGAAATAGCCCATCCCAAAAGTTAAGCTGGGGTCGAGCAGTGTATACAGACCCTTCCCAATAGTTGAACTGCTGACGGCATCTTCATTTGAGATGAGGCGTGTGCTGATAATAAGGCTGGTGGTTACCAAACAGACGCTGAACTGGAAGAGATGACTTCCTCAAATAAGAAGGTTCAGCAGCGGAGAGGATTTAGATCCGCTCTATGTTGGGTGGAGGGAAGTTAGCAGATAACCAGCACAGGATTTGAATGAGTTTAAGCAAAGGGATACCAACTTCTAAATATGGAGCTATGGTATTGAAAAGCTCACGGTATGGTTTCACAGCGGAGGTCAACGCTATGAATACATCTAATTCAGTTAAAGTTCCTGCCCCAATTAACACATGAGCTTCCATCATAAAGCGATCAGCAAATACAATAAGAGTCTCATTATGCTGAAACTTAATTTGTCAAGAATTCCGCCTTCTGCTGTGCCATTTTCATATTCCCTCCAAATAACCACAACACAGTATCTTTCACTTTTTGATAGAAAGCGGAACTGGTGGATAGATAGCAAACAACTTGGTCAGTGCTGTCAACATCCAAAGTGTATATTAATAAATTGGCTTTATGCCGATCTGAAGTTCCATCCACTGAAAACTCAAATCACTTAAAAAATCCAAGGATGAATCCATTGCAATCAAATGGAGGCAGCTTATTGATACGAACCTCCTGTAGAAACTCTTTTTTCCACTGGAGCACAGCGTCCAAGGCAAGCTGGAGTTCTGCATATTCAATGGTTGCGGCATCTCAAAAAGACTCCTTGCCAGAGTAAGCCTGATTGAATATGGTCAGCA
This sequence comes from Massospora cicadina, assembly GCA_022478985.1. Taxonomy (NCBI): domain Eukaryota; kingdom Fungi; phylum Entomophthoromycota; class Entomophthoromycetes; order Entomophthorales; family Entomophthoraceae; genus Massospora; species Massospora cicadina. Next base: position 34,719 of record JAKSZP010010746.1, on the reverse strand, counting down.
ACTGAGGAAGGTTGTTGGCTTTGTGATTGTCCAATGTGCCCCCTGTAGTGAGCACCACTGTTATAAACTTGGCAGTATTCAATAAATACGCTGGCGGATTTTTGCACAGGGTTAACCCACTGAGCAATAGGGACCAATGGTATGATGATTGATGCCCTCATAACAACAGAATAACTCTAAATAAATATGGAGCACTTGCACCCACAACCTCTTTTATTAAAATGTGCTTTAATACTGCGGATTCTTCAAATTCCGCTTCACTCTTATCCTTCTTAACAACACCCCTCCTTGATCATCTCATCTCACCTATATTGTAGCAACTTCAGATGCTAAAACTCATATGGCTTAGTAATTTAATTCGCCATATCTTATTGGCTCCATCAATTCTTCATTCGTTAATCTCACAATCGCCTAATTTAAGGCAAGATCCCAATAACCCAATATCGCCTCAATTCGAGGCACTAAATTTACCATTAACATATTGAATCTCAACAATTCCATTCATTTCGCCATAATGACCTTGGGCATATTGTCCACTCATATCAAATTCTCAACAGATATATTGTCATTGTAGCTCCGGCAATAGTGCTACCCAACACTAACTATTACATGCTAATTGGAACTGCTTTCCTGCAACATTTTGGGGCTGACATTGATATGGCAGAGGAAACCTTTGAATTTCTGGGGCAGCAGATCCCAATTTATTTTACCTCCAGTGGAGTGCTAATGGATCCAGTGCACATGGTCCATATCAATCATGCATATAGTGACGGGGTGATCCAGTTCACTATTATCAATTAAAAAGCAAGACTTGGCCCCTTGCCCAGCAGATATACAAATATCAAGGGCTGCCGCTCAGAGCTGCTGGAGCTATATCCATCCCCTCTGGACACCAAGACATAGTGAACACTGAGTTAGAGGTGGAAGTACCAGCTGGGCTCTATGAGGAGGTCATTGGGACCTATCAGCGAACATGGCTTGAGCCTTATATGACTCCAGGGATTATACTCCCAGGCCATGGGGAGATCAAGTTTTTTAGCAAATCTCTAGAATGAACCAATGGAAGTCTGCTGACAACACATAGTGGCGTATTTACACTTGACCCCAATTGAAGAGGTATTTCAGAATAATGAGATTGATTTGTTGGATAAATTTGATCTAACTGTCGAGTCACAGCCTGGTATAATAACAGTGGTACTGCGGGAGAATTTAATAGGGTGATCAGAAGAACAAAATGACCAAAAGATAGCTTTATTACAAAAGTATAAGGAAATTTTCGCCGTCAACGACCATGATTTAAGGTGTTCTCAGGGGATGGTCCATCGATTAAACACTAGGAATCATCCTCCCATAAGATCTTGGCCAGTTTTCCACTCAAGGAAGATGAAGATTTTGTCACCAAGGAATTTGATAAGTTGCTGGAGCAAGGGATGCTCAAACCCTATCAAGAGTCCGTGGGCTTCTCCCATTCTGATTGTCAAAAAGAAGGAAAGTAACAACCAGGTGGTGATAGACTACCAGAAGCTCAAAAGTATTACAAAGAAGGACTCATATCCCTTGCCTCATATTGATGATGCATTAGATCTGTTAGGAGGAGCTCACTACTTCTCAGCAATGGATTTGATATTGGGCTACTGGCAAATTGGATTGCCCGCGGTGGAACAGGAGAAATGCGCTGTAATCACATCCAAAGGTCTTTTCCAACTGACCCATATGCCAATAACTATGTAGTGCCCCAGCATGTTCCAACGAACCATGGACACTAACCTTGGCGACCTGAAGCTGTCATGTGTCTTCATATACCTTGACAATATTAATGTTTACTCTCAAACTTTTCTGAGCACCTTGATAATTTAGAAGAAGTATTCTGCTGGCTCGCTGAGGCGAACATCAAGATTAAGCCTGATAAATGTAACTTCTTCAATGACCAATTGGAATACCTGGGGTTTGTGGTAGTCTCTAAAGGGCTGAAGACACAGCTGTCAAAGGTGGAGGCCATCCAAAAAATGACTGCACCAACCAGTAAACATGAAATACAGGTATTTTTGGGAATGGTCAGCTACTGCCAGCGCTTCATCCCTAACTTCAGGTGTAATGGTGTCCCAATATTTGAGCTGATAAATAAGGATGCCATGTTCTAATGGATGTAACTCCATCAATACTCCTTTGACACACTTCAGAAGGCACTGATTAGTGTCCCAGTGCTACAATATCCAAACTTGGATAGGAAGTTTATTATTCAGATGTATGCATCCCTTTTCACTGTTGGAGTGGTACTTTTCAGAAAGATGACGAGGGAGAGGAGCATCCCGTTGCATACTGCAGTTGAAGCCTGAATTGCCACGAATGTAATTATACTGTGACCGACTGAGAGTGCTAGTCAGTAATTTATGCATATAAGCAATTTAGGGTTTACTTACATGGGGTGAAGTTTAAAGCCATAACAGATCACACGTAATTACATTAGTTGCAGAACCTAAAGGAGCCTGAAGGGCATCTAGACCAATGGAACCTCAAACTGCAGGCTTATGACTTCAATATCCTCCACCAACTGGGAGCAAAAATCAGAACGCCAGCTGATTATCTAGATTTCCAACCATTGCTGTGATGGCGGATCTCAGCAATTTGATGTATCATAAGATGCTCAGCAAAAAACATGATGACGAAACGCCCCAAGTAATAAAAGCGTTAAATGAGATGTGAACCACTACCTTCCAACGGAATGGGAAACTGTACAAGTGAATTGGCGATTCTATGGTGAACTTTCCAAGACCCTCAGCATGGCCTGGTATTATTATGAGTGCACATAAGGCAGTTGACATGGTGGTGTGCGCAAGACAATAAAACTCTTGCGCCCTCAGTATTAGTGGGAAAGCATGAACTTTGACGGGCTCAAAAACATTTCCTGCTGCCACCAGTGGTAAGTGGAAAATCCATTTGGCCAGAAGACCTCATACCAGTTAATGAAAACACATTTTGCTTGGCATATGGTTTTCTCTTGATTTTGTTGGCCCTCAGCCAACAGGAGCTTATTGATCAAAGTACGTTCTGGTGGCTATCTTCCACTTGACCAGGTGGGTTGAAGCGTGGGCAATATGATTTTGGGGGCAGTCACAGTGGCCAAGTTTGTAATGGAATGTATTAATCAACGAGATGGCGGCCCTCAGTTCATTCTTACCAATAATGGAACCAACTTCACCATGCACATTATTCCAAATATTGAATGAGCTAATGGGCATCCGTGTGGTTCTGATGACACCATACCACCCTGAGTCTGACGGAATGGTCAAAAAGACAATGGGACATTGGTGAAAATCCTCTAGAAGCTGGTAACTGATAGACCCTCTGATTGGAGTTCACTCCTGTCTAATGTCATTTTTGCTTACAATATCAGCTATCATTCCACCACGGGAAAGAGCCCCTTTCAACTATTATAGGGACAAAAGCACGCTCTTCTCGCATTGCTCTATACATCATAAAAAATACTGGCGGAATGGACCCCCATCATTACATGACAAATTTAGCTGACACGTTAATCAAGTTAAAAATGGAAGCATACTAATTCAGCTTGGCCAAAAAGATTAAGAATCAGGCTACCAATCAGGTATGGCATATCAGGTTAGCTCAGTTCCAAAGAGAAGAGATAGTTTTATTACATGACCAGCATGGGTTTGGGCAGAAAATCAAGTTGGCCAAAATCTGGGTTGGTCCATTTTAAATAATTAAGAAAACGGGCATTGATGCCTACACTATCAAAGACACAGTGATTTGTCAAATCATTAATCATGTGCACACAAAGTTTCTATAAGAGCATATATATTATGAGACTTATCATCCAGTCAAAATGGAGGTAATGTCAAGATTCTGATATGACTGGACAATAAGCCTGGAAGAGCTACAGCGAATTGGCAAAAATATTCTGACTAGGATAATTATTAATAAGTTTCAAGCGCCTTGAGATGAGGCGATATTGGTAGATAACGGATTTTTAATGGATTACCTATAAATAAGGCAATAAGGCGACGTCAACGTTCAACAAATTTTAAATTTAGATTGCATCGAGATAAGGCAATGGAGAAACTAAGAATAACATTCCAAAACCAATAAAATACGTTTGAACAGAGATGTCTAAGCTAAGGGAATGGTATCATCTGAAGTTGCTGATATATACAAGTGAGATAGGGCGATTGAAAGGGGAGGTAGTTAGCAGTTGAGAGAGAGTGGAACAGCAAAGAATTGTTTTATTTAATAAACAAACAAAAGTGTTGTCGGGCAATTGCTCTTTATTATATTATATTTTAAAGTGTGTTTGGAGAACTGACGATCCTCATATCATCTTTCCGTTGTTCAGTGGGTTCAACCTGTGCTACCCTTATGGTGTATCCCAACGGTATCACCCAAAATTATAACGCCTGCCATAATTGCTGATGTCACCTTCCTGTGGGGTGCACAGGAGTGTTATATTTAGGTAAAACCTGTGTTCCCATAAGAGCGCAAAAAGGCCAAACAAGCCATAGAGCAGCATCTAAGGCAGTGGCTTTGGCAGCGTCTGTGATCTTGCCTGACCAGACACAAGTTGACATTTAGTCATTTACAGCTGAAGAAGCTTAAGGATTCTCTCACCAATCAAATTGGGTTACTCCAACCAGCTGACCAGGTGTTTGAGTCAGATTCACCCGCGCAAAAATACTATGCACTGATTAAAACTGATTCTCCCAACCCAACCCCCACTGAGTTTTTATTGACCTTTGATGATGCACCACAGGAGCACCTCAATACAAAAAGTCGACCTACTAACACCAAAACCAAAATTAAACCCAGCGCAAAGGTAACCCTTAAGGACACATACATGGGGTCAAAAACCTCGAGTGTAAAAAGCAGCTGCTGAGAAAGTGGCACAGAAAGGGCAAGGGAGCCATTCCCATAGCACTTAAGGTGTGATGGTGGTCTCCTTAACAATTGGGATGGTGAATATAGCTGGACTCAAGACCTCTCCATCCCAGGCTTGAAAATTGAGTTTTAAAAAATAGCTTACTGTGGACATCCTGGCAATTCAGTAATACCACTGTCCACTTGGTGCTGAGGAAACATGGGCAACCATGATCCTCCCCTCTCTTTCCTTTTGGTTTCTGCACTGTGGGTGCTTATACATGCAACCGTAATTTTAAATTTAAATCTAAAAATTTGTACCTTGATGGATGTGTGCTGGTCATGTCCTTTTCATTTTATTTATTGCGGGGAAGGCCGACCATGGGATGGACACTTCCGAATATGACTCAGATGAGACAAAACTCAGTACCAGGTGAGGCACCCCAGAGAAGCGATGCTATCTCCTGTTGCCAGCGGGAACGCCACTTATGGGAAGGGGAGGGAACGTGTGTAGGGGGCGTAGCCACTATTGAGCACGTGTGGAGGAAGGGGTCTGATTTGATGAACCAGACTGGGAACCAGGAGGAGACCAGCTGCCGGCGACGTGGTGGGAGATATCCAAACATCCACGCTTGAAAGTGATCCACCAAATGAGACCGGAATCTGTGGACAGCTTCAGGGAGGGTGGGGATGGATCCGGCGATGGCATCCAAGACAATCGTGTGGATAGTCCACATGGCGATTGCAACCACCAGAGCACGAAGGGAGGGTGGGAGGGGGAGGCCATTGATGAAGCAAACATATCTCTTGACAGACTGAAGGGATGTGTTTGATCCTGGCCTAGCAGACGTTGGACTTCGCGCCATATTACTTTAGAGGTGGGGCACTTCTCCAGGCAGTGAAACAGCGTTCCATACTGGCCACACACGACACAGGATGAGTGTAAAGCATTAGAGCGCTCAGCTGTACGATACACCCGCCTCAGGCAGCGCCACACATGGGAACGGACTTGAGGCTGCAACAGAGGATGGTGTGCGTATTTCCAGATAGTCTTTTGGGTCTCAGTGGAATAAGGGATGTCCATCATGTCCAGGTAGTCCACCCTGGATAGGACTTGGGGTCGAATGGGGATCACGCCATCATGGATGGGTAGCCCCTGTACCTCTTGTGTGAACTGAGGAGAGGGGCGGCCTCTTTGGGTTGTATGTCCACTAATACGAATTCTCCACTCTGCGCTTCGCATGGAGAGTAGGATTCGTTTGTAGTGGGTTTTTGTCCCGTGAGGACCTGTGGCTGATGTGTGTGATGCGAGGTATTTCATCAGGGAGTGGGGGTTTGATGGATTGTTGAGGCCCAAGGCTCAGGGAGAAGTTGGAGCGGGCTGCGCGGGACCAGTGTTGGGATGGGAGTGTAGGAGCAGTGACGGCCGCAATCCAGGTGCCTAGGATCTTGGCGGCATGGGCTTTGAAGTCAAGTAGGCCCATGCCACCATGATGATGAGGGCCAAACATGACCTCTAGCCGTACTGGTGGAGGGCGGCCTGACCAAAGCCAACCTTGTAGCAAAGCATACAGGGATTTGAAGAAGCTTGGGGAGAAGGGGATGGCGTGGGCTCCAAACCAGACTTTGGATAGGAGCATAGAGTTGGCAAGAACAACCCTGCCAGTGAGGGTAGTAGGGTGGGCTCTGAGAGAGGCGATTCGCTTCGTCACGTTGTCCAGTATATGGCCCTCCATTACTGCTGATACGTACCTGCCTGCCTCCACCCACACGCCCAGATGGCGTACCGGTCCTATGGTAGGTCGCGGCACAAAGGGGAGCACCAGTGGAGCAGTGTGTTTTGAGTTAGTAAGGCGTGGACTTGGGCGAGCAGCTGGGCTGGGTTGGGAACTACTTGCTGGGGCCCAGCAGTTCTGAAACTGACCAAGGAGGATGATTTCGGTTTTGGAGGCGTTCAGTGCCACGTTGCTTACCCGGGAATATTCCTGGATGAGGGCTTCAAGCGCGCGTGCATCTTTATTATTAGACACCCCCACCACGCAATCATCTGCAAATGCCATCATCTTGACTGGGGTTTGGCCTGGCACATGGACCCCAGTGAGTTGGGCATTCACATTTCGCAGTAGTGGGTCAAGGCTGAAGTTGTATAAGAGTGGGCTCAGGGGGTCCCCTTGTCGCAGGCCCCTTTGAGGATGGACTACATCTGTTAGGAAACCTGGGCCGCGCACAGCCATTGTTGCAGATTCCGTGAGCAGCATCACCCAGTTAATGAAGTGGGGAGGTAGGCGGAATTGTTGGAGGCAGGCCCTAGGGTATTCCAAGTTTACTCTATCATAGGCCTTTTGTTGGTCCAAGAATACAAGTGCCCCAGAGGCTGTGGACTGACACACATTAGCCACAGAGTGCACGTTATCCCAAATTGACCTTCTGGGGATGAAACTGAATTGTTCTGGAGAGATGGTGGCAGATGCTACAGTCCCTAAACGGTTAGCCATGATTTTTGTTAAAATTTTGGTGTCTGTGTTTGTTAGAGAAATGGGGCGCCAGTTGGCTAAGTCTAGCCTATCCCCTTTCTTGAAGAGTGTGACTGTAAAAGCCTCATGCCCTCCTGGTAGGAGGCACGTTTCCAACAGGCTTTGGTTGAGTGAGGCTAGCAGCAATGGGGATATGTATTTAAAATATTTTTTGTAGAACTCATATGGAATGCCATCTGGGCCTGGGCATTTTCAGTTTGGCGCACCATGAATGGTAGTCCATAATTCGTTTGGAGTAATTAAAAACATTATTTCTGGGTATCAGAAAACAGTGCGGATATGAGCTCTGTCGAGAAATTCTGCCGTTTTGGCCGGCTGAATTGGTTCAGCTCGGTATAACTCGGAGTAATATTTTTGCATTTTGATTGCCACTTCGGCCAGTGTCCACGATAGAATTATCCGATCTTCGCACCTGTGTGCAGGCCACGCTCTGGCGTGGTGCAAAATTTTTTTGAAGAAGTATGCGGTGCACTTGTCGCCTTTAGTGATGCATGTGGCCCTGTATTGGACACAAACCTGATGTTTGTGTTGCCTTTCAAGTGCGTTGAGGTGTGCTGCTGCCTCCGCCCACTTCTGGCCCCATGCAGGGCTATATCCTGAGGCTGGAATGTTGGACTCCAAGTGGGCCAATTCCACCAGCGTGCGCAATATAACCGCTGATGTGGCTCGTGAGCATCTGGATGAGAGATGGCGATAGTGGTGAATGGTGTCTTTTTTGAAAGTTGCCCATGTGGAAATGGGGTCCATGCAAAACGGTGCAACAAACAATTTTGCCAAAGTTGCCTCTTCCACCCACGTGGAAAATCCTGGCAACGCAATCTCTGGGGGGCGGATTTTGCACCAATGTGGGGCCTTTGCAACTGTGATGGGTAAGTGGTATGTTATCAAGACCAGTCAGTGGTTGGAGAATTCCATTTTCGTTGTTTTGAAGTGGGAGATGTGAGGTTAGAATTTCGCCGGCGCTAGAATAAGGTCAATGCGGGTCATAGACCTTAATTGGCCGTTGTGGATGTGGGGATGCATCATGTTTTTGAGCAGTGGGGCATGTCGCAGCAGCGCATCCATTAACCCAAGGGTGGCTTTTAGAATGCGTAGTTCTACGTGACCCTGTGGGGTGTGGGGTGAGGGCGGCCACCAGTCCATTGGTGAGGTTAGCCAACAGTTCATGTCACCGATTAGGAAAGAATTGGGGGGTAGCAGGAGGGATTTGACTGACGAGAAAAATTCCTGACGCTCTTGTGCACTGTTTGGGGCATAAATGTTGATAATTGTGTGTGCAACATCGGCCCAAGAGAAGGTGACAACGAGCACTCAGTCATTTAGGAATGTTTCTGAAGATGTAAATTTGAAAAAATTGTTTTTCCAAATTAGCACCCCACAGTGCTTCAACCAAAAGGATAGGGATGGTAGGAGCATTGTTTTCCAAGCATCCTCAGAACCTCGTGGACAGTGGGTTTCCTGGATGGCCAGGATATCCATGGGTAAATTATTTTGTAAAAAACTCAGTTTCCTAGCCCAGGACGGGGAGGCCTTGAGTCCAGCGATATTCAGCATCCCTAGAGTGAAGGTTTCCCACATCGCACCTTAGGTGCGGGGGTGGGCCCCCTGGCCCACCAGCCTCTTCCAGGTCCCCACGGGCTTTCACAGCAGTGCGGGTATTAGCAGCAATGCTATCGGGGTTTTTGTTAATTTTTGCGGAAAGAGTCGCATTGGCTTTGGCCTTCACTTTTTGTTTTCCCGACGTCGGACGAATTTTTTGCAGTGCGGATAAGTTCGGTGCACCGTCGAGTGGGGCAAAAAAATTTTTTTTGGTTGGGATAGGTCCCAAGTCAGTTTCAACTGGGGCTTGGGTGCAGCGATTGGGTGAGATTGAATCTCCCATTGGATCCTCAGATTGAGTGGCCCATTCAGCTTGGGCCTCCCAATCTGATTGGGTGATGGATTCCCAAGTTGCTTCCACCACGAAGGTCTCCATGTCCTCCTGGCGTTGTGAGTGTGGGATGGTGGTGGTGACCTTGGCTGCTTCCTTGGCCGCAGTCCTATGGGCCTGCTTGGCCTTCTTCCGCTCCTGCGGGGAGATGGGCTTTACCAATAGGTAGCAGCCTTGTGCTCCCCACGGGAAGGCCTCTTTGGTGCTTGCGGTTGGTTCATAGTGCGCCTCTCCGCTGGCCATGGCCGCCGAGGGGTGCTCTTGGAATGTAACGCCCTCTTTAATGGGGCACGCATGTGCCTTATGGCCAAACGCATCACAGTGGGTGCAAATGGGGGGCGCGCTGTCCATGGTTACCCGGAATGGGTGGGTGGTGTGCCCTGCGATGTCAATAAAGGTGGAGTGCGGGATCTGGGTTAGGTCCTTCACGATCTCCTCAGATGGGGTCAGAACTGCAATGGCTTTGCTGGTGCACAGGTGTGGCATCAGCGTGAAACGTTGCATTTCAAAAGATTGTATTTCGCCATATATGGCGAGACCATCTTTCAGGTGTTGCTCCAAAATGTCACGTTTTACCATAGTAGGCAAAAAGTCAAACGTGAGGAAAATTTGGTTCGATTTTGTCCATCTGGTGCATTTAGTTTTGATGACCTGTTGCCCTTCGGGGAGGTCGACCACTATGCGCACCGCTGCAGCCTCATCTGCTGCTATTTTGCTTTCAAAACTTAGGTCCAGCCAACCGCGTGACATGGAGTGAGGTGCAACGTACACCGCGGTCAGGAAAATTTTGTGTACATCTTCACAAAATTTTTCCCATAGGGCCGTTTTTTGGATGTCCAGATACACACAGACTCCGAATTCCACCGACGAAAGTGGCTGGGAATGTGGCGTATTGATGTACTGGTTGCATCGTGCTTGCCACGTGAGTATCTCCGGGTAAATTGTGACCGCCAGTTTTTTTAAATTTTTTTCTATTCCACCGGATTCTCTGGGGCGTTTTCAAACATTAGAGGCCGCGGGCCTTCCGCCTGCTCCTCTTGCCTTGCTTGCCCAACTGCTCCCAGACATGGGCGCAGACTAATCCCCTCTATGAGATTATCAAACTAGATTTAGTCTTGAACTGAATGGGTTGCAAAAGTGTTTGCAATGAGAAAGAAAAGTTGGTCATGTCCTTTTCATGAAATGATGAAATGCACGCTATCATTAATATTTATGCCCAAACCTGCGCGTGGGCTTACCAGGGATTCCTTTTGGCCATAACTTCCCTTCAAATTCCACCTAATCCATTTGTAAGGGCGACATGAACTGTTGGGCTAATTGGCCACCAACTGCTGAACTTCAACGCCTACCTCCCCTTCGGGCATGTCAAACTCTGCGTTCTAAAAGCCACCTTGGGGCTTTTTGATACGCTCCCCAAGCATGCATCGTTTCCATCCAACATGTCCCATCACCATGTGCACAACAGTCAGTTGAGGTCTATGTCCCGCATTGACCTCATTATTGCCCAATCAAACTTTCACTCCCAGATTGTACATTTTGCAATGAAAAAAATTGATTTCTTTGACCACAGGATGGTGTCAATATCCTTTTTTTTATCAAGCTTAGTGGCACAAGCGCCAAAGTGGTGCAAACTTTGACTGGACATGATCAAATCCTAATGTTTTATAAGCATGGGTGGATACTGAAACTTTGGAACAGGATTTTGCCACACCGTTCTGTGCTGATCCACTTTCTACCTGGTCAGACTTTAAGGCAAACACTATCCTTCAGGCAAGCAAAATATCATCATGATGCTCTCAGGATGCCTCAGCAGTTATTAAGAGCATGCTAATGGAAGTGAAATACCTGGAGTCCAATGTTCCTTCTGCAGGGACAACACAGCTTGGGGTCATAAGTGGGCAGAAGTGTCTGCTCGTCTCAATGAACTGGTAAGACAACACAAACATCACATTTGTGTTCAGTTCAAGGCATAAAATATAATAGCAGATGACACGTACTCCGCCTACTTTTTCCAGAAATTCATTGCACTGCAACAGAGCTTGGCCTGCACACAGGTGATGGAGCTGGACAACTCCATCGCAGACACTCCAGCCTAAGTGGCAATGAGAGTTTAAAATTTTTACTCCAAGTTGTATAAGTCCAAACTTTAATTATCAAGTTCACATTTAATCGTTACATTCTGACCCAGATTTGGATTTTCCATGTCTGAGTCAGATCGCTTTTAAATGCTTTTGGTTTGGTCATTTTAGGTGTTTGATTGTGCTTCACCCGAGTTGTAGATTAGGCTTGTGTGAGATAATCAATGACTTTGGTGATGCCCACAAAGGGATGCCTTTATAAGCCGACCTGCTTATTCTGAAGTTCACTTCAGAATTCTCTCGCTATTTCCCTTAGCATGCCCTACCTGGGGAGCATTAGTGGTGGTTCCCTGGATGAGCTATGGATGGCAGGGTCTTTTTATGTCCAGAATAAAAAAATAAAGTTTAATTCGGGGTTAGCACACTTCACTTACCTGTGGGTCTTTTACCCTTCTGGGGAGCTTTTCCAAGTGGGTTGGATTGGTCCGACTCCCCCAGAGGACTTTGTATAAACAACCAGTAATAGGTGATTGTTGGACTTGTTAGGTGCCGTGAGTACCTCTCCCAACTTGGTTGGCCATTTTGGTTGCTTGTCAGTGCACCAAAAGAATATTTTAATATATGGTGGTCAGAACTGGGGTTTTTCTGACCGTGATAGAACCCTTTCAAACCTGCTGCAAAAAATTATTTTCTTGATGATGCACATATCTGCACCATTTCCCAATACCCAGAGTTATTGAATTTAATTATTCGTGATGAACTCTGGTATGCTGTTTGCAGTGAACTGCACAGAAAGTTCCCAGGTTCAAATGGGATTCCTTATGAGTTTTACAAAAAATACTTTTTTTATCTCTCCTCATCAATGCTTGCCTCAATGAACAAATGTCTTCTAGAAACGCGTCTCCTTCTTGGGGTCCAGGAGGCCTATATGATAACGCTTTATAAGAAAAGATAAGCTGGCTTGGTAAATTGGCGCCCCATATCAATCACTAATACAGATACTAAGTTAATCAATTAAATTATGGCCAACCGCCTAGGGGATATTGCTTCTGAAGTAATCTCCTCTGAGCAGTTTAGTTTTATCCCCAAGCAGTAAATATGGGATAAAATGCAAACCGTAACCAATGTCTGCCAATACACGGCTACTGTGGCGCTTGTATTCTTAGACCAACAAAAAAGCTTATGATAGGGTCAACTGGGAATACCTCAAAGCCTGCCTCCACAAATTCGACCTCCCCCACCAGTTCATAAATTGGGTGATGTTGCTCATTAATCCACCACAATGGCTGTGCATGGCTCTGGGTTCCTCACTGATATGGGTCACCATCAAAGGGGTCTCCACCAAGGGGACCCTTTAAGCCCACTCTTGTACAATTTCAGCCTTGACCCACTTTTTATGTAATGTGAATGCACGCCTTGCTAATGTCCATGTGAAAGGCCAAGCACATGTTAGGATTCTTGCCTTCACTGAGGACTGTATGGTTGGGGTGTCTGACAACCATGATGCATAAATGCTGAAGGCAACTATCTATGATTACTTTAGGCTCTGTAACGCCGCACTTAATTCCTCCAAACTGAAATTATTCTCCTTATCTGGTACTAAGCCCGCTGGTCACCAGTGCCCCAAAGCCAGCCTGCTCTGGCAGTTAGCTCTCTGGTTCGCTTGCCCCAGTAACCCCATACCAGCCCGCTTGTGCTCCCTTTTGTGCCAAGACCCACTGCTGGTCTGGTGTGTCATATGGTAGTATGGCTGGAGGCGGGAGAGTTTGCCCTGTCAGTAATGGAGCACCACATCCTAGACAATGTCACAAAGCGCATCGCCTCCCTCAGAGCCCACCAGACTACCCTCGCAGGCTGGGCTATGTTGCAACTCTATGCTCCTGCAAAAATATATGGTTTGTGGCCCATACCATCGCCTCTTCCCCCTCTTTATTTACCTCATTATATGCTCTCCTACAAGGGTGACTTTGGTTATGCCTATCTTTCCCTGTGCGCCTGGATGTAATGTTTGGCTCTCTCCATAGTGTTGTACGGCCTGCTCAACTTTGAGGTCAATGTCTTCAAAATACTTGGCATCTGTATCAAAGCAGTCACCAACCCTAGAATCTCAGACCAGCACTGGTCACACGCGGCACACCTAATTTTCCTCACGCACTTTACCTCTGCAATCCTACCCACCCCCATTCTCTACTTAACTATCTAGCCTTTCATCCCTCTGCATGGGCCCGCATGGGATGCTGACCCAATTCAAAAGTATTCTCATCTCCATGCGGAGCGCTAAGTGGATAAACAGCATCAGTGGACACACCTCCCAAAAAAATCGCCCTACTCCACGTTTCAAGAAAGAAGTCTATAATGTCAAGAGAGTGTCTATAACTCTCAAGTTCCCAGAGAGGTGGTGCGTGGTGCACAGATACAAAGACAGAAAACTTGTCATCAGGATTATGGTAAAAGGGGCACTGCAAAAGGCTTCAGAGCCAAATTAACCCTGTGTGAGGGTGTATAACGAAGTGTAGAGGAGTTGGAAGCAAATAAGTAGCAACACTTGGGTGTGCCCCATGGGAGCCCATAGCCAAGTGGAGAGCAGTGCTGGAGAGTTTGGGTGACTCAGTTTGAAGGGAACCAAAGGGGACCAACGGTGCACTTGATTGGGCAAATATTTTAGTGAAAATAGAACGTCTAACTTTGTTGAAGACCTTCTTAAGAGGATCTGCGCACAGGTTCTCACTAGTAACCATAAATTTAAAAAACTATAAACAAACGGGAATTTTATTTTAAGTAATACAACCAATGAGGAAGGTTGGAATCAAAAAATATATAAACATTTTCTGGAGATTCAATTGATATGTGGAAATAATACTAAACCCAGGTGCACTAATAAGTGCATGCTTCCATCAGGCAGGGTACTATAGCTAGTAATAGACTGTATCTCAGGTTATCAATTGAAGGCAAGGCTGAACCAAATTTTGAAATTTTGAAAAAGTGAACAGGTTTCAAAACCCCGTTTTCTTATCAATCAAACCAAACCGTCATGTTTAGTAAGATAACTCGTCCATTTTAACGCTAATGCCATAACATGGGGCTGGGCGCTATGCACTTCACCTGGACCAACCTTGGCATATCTGGCCTGCACCCAGCGCTTGTCCAAGGTGTGCTTTAGGTCAGAGAATGCCCAGCTGCTTGACCTTTTTTAGGCCTCCTGACGCCCAGCCTTGTCTTGGCTGTTGGTACCCTAAATTAATACATGAAAAATGACATTACCATCTTCTCATTTTTGGGCCCCATCCCCACCAGGAACATTAGCCAAATAAAGTTTTGTGGACAGGGGGCAAATTCATGGCAGCGACGGCTTGCTTGGACTTAGATGATGCGGCCTCCAGGAAATGCTCGTGGAATGCTTCAATTAGATTTAGGCATGGGCACAGTCACACTATGGGACCCAACTGTTCTCCGCTGCAACAAACCTCTCCAGGATACAAGATACTCAAGTCTTCTTCTTACCCAATGGGAGGCTACAATCTCCTCCACTTCCTACTCCAGCGCCCAATCCATGAGTTTAGCCTCAGGTATCTATGGTGGGGGCCCTTAAACAATGTAAGTTTGCTTTCATGGAAGACTGGAAATCAAAATGAAAGGGGAGACCCAACTGATATGAGGCGTGGCCTAACTTTAGACAATGCAAAAAGGCATAATCCTCTCAGTCCAAGTTTTTTGAATGGTTGCTTGATTGGAATGTTTTTAGCATCCAGAATCACAAGATCTCCTTCCTTGTACGCTCGTACAACTCATCTCTTCCCATCATCATTCTCCTTGTAAGGCTGCATGGCTGCATCTAAATTTGTGCTCACCCCCTGCTGTACTTTCTTGATCATTTTGTCAAAGTACACCACCGCTTCAACCTTTGATCCATAAGTGGGCTCTATGTTGAAGGTGTGAAAAAAGCCATAGTTGGCGAAGAAGGAAAGAACAACCAATTGATGCATGTCGGGTGTTGTTATAACTGAAGTGGGCCATGGGGAGATGGGAGCCCCAGACTGAATTATCTGCGTTGGTGTAACACCGCAAGAAATGCTCCAAACACTGGTTCACTAGTTCAGTCTGCCCATCTGATTGGGGGTGATAGGCAGTTGAATGGCAGGGACGGATTTGAAGAGTCTTACACAACTGTCATAAAATATGGAGATAACCTGGGCTCAAAATCGCTAAGTATTTCTTGAGGGACCCTGTGAAGAGAGAACACATGAGTGACGAAAAGTGTAGCCATTTCAGTTGCGGTAACCATGGTTCTGCAGGGAATAAAGTGGGTGAATTTTTTAAAACGGTCCACCACTACCATGATGACATTGTAGCCATCAGAAACAGACAATTTCACAATAAAAAAATTTGTCAATAAAGAAGTCCAAGTACCTTCAGCCTTTTAATCTAATAACAACAACTTCACTAGTGACTGGCTATTTGGTTTCATTTGGTTGCAGACCAGGAACTCTTTACAATATCTGACCACCTGTGTGGCTAACCCCTTCAGATTATAAGTGTGGCAGATAAGCTCCAGAGTCTTCGCCTTCCCAGGATGACCAACGGTAATTCTGTCATGATGGTCCCACACGATTTCCAGGCGAAGTGGTCAGGAAGGAACCCATAAGCGCCCTGAAACCACACTACCTTATCCTTCAAGTGTTAATCCCTGGTAATATACTCCTGATTCAACGCTCTCTTAGCAAGGACCATGGTATATTCTGCCAACAAAGGCTGGGAAAGGACTACCTTTCTGGACATACCATGTTCCTCCACATTTTACAGAGGACAAGTGCTGTCCCATGGGCCGATGATGAGGGAAGTTGAGACACAATACTACTCGGCGGATTTATCAAGTAATATCATGCACCTCTACCTCCTTAGTATTGGGAGCTAGTGCAGGATCGTGGCTCAAAGCATCTGCTGAACCATTCTCCTTACCCTTGGTAAACTCATATGAAAACACAAATTGGGCAAGGGTCTCATGCCAGCGGGTCTGCCATGGGGTCAAGACATGAGGTTCATGGTAGTACAGCAAGGCTTGGTGGTCTGTACGTACATGGAAAGGTTGGGATGAGCCATGTAAGTGATGACGCCAATAAGTCAGCGCCTCAACCACTACTAATAACTCTTTATCATATATGGCATAGTTTAACTCAGGCAAAGGAATCTTCTGGGAAAAATATCCCAGCGGATGCTCTATTCCATCTTTGCCTAATTGTAAGAGAGCTTCTGCTATGGCAAAGTTGAAGGCATCAGAAGCCACAATAAACTCTTTATTGTGGTCGACATGGTGAAGAACGGAAGTGGATAGTAATGTACACTTTACTGTTTGAAAGGCATCCTCCAAAACGGGGACCAATGAAGTACTTTTGCCCCACTAGTCTTATACAAAGGCGCCGCCACTTCAGAAATATTTGGTGTAAGTTTTTAAGGAATTTACACGTCCCAAAAAATCTCCTCAATTCCTTGACTGAAGTTGTAGTAGCCACTAAAAATCGCCTTATCCTCGTCTGGAGTTATCATGTGCCCTTGGTCAAACATGACGTTGCCCAGGAAGGTGACCTGGTACTTAAATAATTCGCATTTAAATAATTTTAAAAGTAAGGTCAGCTTCCCTTAAACGCTCCACCACCTGCCAAAGGTGTACTACATGGGACTCATTAACAGGGGAGAACACCAGAATATTATCCATGCAAGCTACCGCGCATACCCTCAGTAGATCCTCCAGAGCTGCAACAATATGGCTTTGAAAGATAGCATAAACATTTCTAAGCCCAAAGGGCATAACCCAAAATTAGAAAATTTCCTTTCTGGTATGGAATGCGGTTAACTATCCTGGCCTTTCTTGATCTGGGTCTAATTGAACGCGTATAAACAATCCAGTTTGGAGAAGACTCTCTCCTTCTACATGTAGCATGCAATCTGTGAGTTTAGTGGGATGGGGTGCACTTCTGGTACTGTGACATTGTTGAAATTACCATAATCTACGCATGGGCGTAAAGTACCATTGGCCTTCTCCACAAAGAGAAGTGCGGAGCATACTGGGGAGGTTTGCTGAAAAATTGAGCCTTTGGCTATCTGCTCCTTAAACCACGCATCTAAGGCTGCTTTCTCCTGTACAGTCAAATGGTAAATAGGGGAAGATATATGCACCAGTTCAACGGTGAGCTTGAACTCTTAAGCAAATCTCAGAATGAGCTGGTAGAACACTGGCTTAAACCAAATCATATGCAGATTCAAACCCTCCAAACATAAAGGTAATAGAACCTCCAAAGAGGGCTTCAGCAATGGAGCAAGACTGAGTGTGTGAATATTGGGCCAGAGGGGAAGATTGCCCAGAGTTTGCTTCATCCAAAGGGACAACTAATTCATGAACATTTTTTAAAGTTAAGGACAAGGTATTTTATTTCAATCCGGCTCTGACGCAAATTTTTCGCCACCACTATGAACCCAAAGTGTTGGGGTACAAGAGTTTTTTGATAGCTTGGAAGCGGTCAGCCAAATAATACTTGCCAACAAGATAAAACACTAACCACAGAACCTTCAGCGTGGGAATAATTTGGGAATCCCCTCCCTGACCATACCACCTGGCAAGTAACTCAGATCAAGGTAATTGAATAGGTCTTGGTCATTAAAAATCTCAGAGGCTCCCATAACCACTAAAATTATCGTTCTGATTTTCTCTAGATGGGATGAAAGAGTAGCTTAAACTAAAAATATCCAGAATGGTATTTATTTATAGAAGATAACGACAACTTTTCATCAAGAAAATCTTCTTCAGGCATAAGCATGCCTCTAGGGTACGTTTTTGCATCATAGAATGGAGATGGATAGTTGGTCACTCTTATTACTTTTTTTAGTACTAGATGGTGTCACTCTTAATACTGAAGGTTACATATCCCACCATTCTTTTGCATTTGTATAAACATTTTTATATTATATTTGTAACTCCTTTTTCACCTCCTATGTTCTGCGGATCATGGTAGTAAAAAAGCGTGGGTTAACTGGGGTGATTTGGTATATTACAATGGGTTCCTATCTGAGCCATAATAGAAGATATAGTACTCAGGTTTATATATGGAAACATCATTATAAAACGCGTTTTGGGCCGCAAATGACCCCATACCCATTTTGGTGACATATTGTACATTGTTATTCAAGGCCATCACCATCATGCACATTGCTGATGATCCTGACTGCACCATCCAAATGTGGTGACTAATAAAAAACATTTTAATTGTATCAATTTTATGAACTTTGGTGGAAAGTCAGGGAATCACAACTCTCAGATTGTGAAGCATCTTTATTCACCAACTACGAGCAAGAAGGGTGGGTACATCCCAGTTAGAGGTAGCAAAAAGAACGCCAAGATGCTCCAACCATTGGAAAAAATGAGAAACCATAGGTGAGCCCCAGCGCGGCCATGACCAAAATTTGGTGCGCCCAATTTGCACTTTGTGAAAGTCCCACATGAAAAATATTTGTGCACGTAAGATAAAAAGGTTGGTTGTCTAATGTCAAGAAAGTGTCTATAACTCTCTAGTTCCTAGTGAGGTAATGCACGTTGCACATCCACAAAGACAAAGGACTTGTCGTCAGAATTAGGTTAAAAAGGACACCGTAAAGGGCGCCAGAGCCAGAATAACCCTGTGTGAGGGTTTATAACGAAGTGTAGAGGAGTTGGAAGCAAATAAATAGTGACATTGGGTGGGCCCATGGAGGAGCCCATAACCAAGTGGAGAGCAGTGCTAAAGGGTTTGGGTGACTCAGTTTGGAGGGAACCAAAGGGGCTCAACGGTGCATTTGATTGGTAAGATATTTTAGTGAAAAAGGAACTTAGACTTTATTGAAGACCTCCTTGAGTAGGTCTGTGCACAGGTTCTCACTAGTTTTCATAAAATTAAAAACTGTAAACGAATGTGGGATTTATTTGATAGAGAAAATTAATGAGTAAGGTTGGTTTTGAAGAATCATATTTAAACAATTTCTGGAGATTCAATCGATTGATGGAAATGGTACTAAGCCCAGGTGCACTTATAAGTGCATGCTTCCATCGGCAGGGTACTAGCTATTAATCAACCAAAATTGGGTTATCAATTAAAGGCAAGGCAAACCTGAGTTGGAAATTTTGAAAATTGAATGAGTTTCAAAATCCTGTTTTCCTATTAATTAAACCAAACTGTCTAGGTTAGTAAGGTAACTCATTCATTTTAACACTAATGCAATAACATGGGGCTGGGCGTTATGCACTTCACCTGGTCCTACATGGGCATATCTGGCCTGCACACAGCGTTGTTCCAAGATGTGATTTAGGTGAAAAAGGTCCTGCATCTTGATCTTTTGGGCTCCTGACGCCCAGCCTTGTCTAGGCTGTTGGTACCCTCAATTAAGTCATGTAAACATGACACGTGGGCAAGTCATTTTAAACAGCCTAATACCCCAATGTCTTCACCCACATTGCCCATGTGGACTACCTTGACAAGATGGAAATCCTGTACTCTCTGGAGACCCAGAAGGACATTTGGTGATACATACCCCATCCTCTGTTACAACCCCAGATTCGCGCCCATGTGTGGAGATGCCTGAGAAAGGTATACCAGATGGCTGAGCAGTCCAATGTCTCTCGTTATTCATGCATTGTATGGCCAATACAAGTCATTAGTGCATCATTTGGAAGATTTGCTACCATCACAGGCGACCTGGCTGGATGTTATACGCCGCTTTTGTCAGGAGCGAGGCCAAACTTTCAACCTGTCTAAAAACATCTTCACCTTTTTCATGATCTCCCCTATTCACCCTTTGCTCCGCAAATTTATCTTTTGCAATAAAATTATGGACAATATAAACTATTTTCCTTGATGCTCTATCTGGAACTTTCCAACACTCCATCAAGCTGTGCATCGTTTCCACTCTCACCTTATGGATCACTTCCAAGCTATGATGTTTGGCCACCTGCCATGCTGCCACCGCCAGTTGGTTTCACCCTGGTTCTCCATATGGTTCCTCTCATTGAACCCTTTCCTTTATTTGTGTTCAGTTTTGGCCCAGGCCTCCCCTGACAATCCCCCTATTCTTTCCACTGACAGTCCTGTTGACAACAGGAGGTAGCTTTGTCTCCTCTGGTTTGCCCATATGTTTTTTTGTATTTCGTTGTTGGTGCTTATAAGATTAGTTCTTCTCATGGTTGGCCTTCCCCAAATATAACAAAATTTAAATTTAAATTATTAAGTACAGAACAATATCCTTGGATGATATAAATGACTCAGCTATTACATAAGCAATTAAGCCAAAAATATTAGTTTACTATTAACTTATTCATGAAATAATCCATTTATCTCTTATTCTGAAGCATTAGATATCAGATCGAGCTAAAAATTTATATATATATTGCAGTTTTATTAACGCTATCAAAGTAGATTAAAGAATAATTTATTTATAAATTTTATAAGAAAGTAAAAATAGTGGCAGTTTTTCTTTCCTGTTACTATCACTCTTAGTAACATGATTCTATGCAACTTCTCCAAGATTGACAATCAACCAGGAAATATGAGCAAATTTGTCCGCAAAAACACCAGTTGGGTGAAAGTGGCCAGTGTGAAAGGCCCAAAGCCCTCCTAACCTGCAGGGGAAAAACGCCCCAGTGGAATGTTGATACACCCTCTGACCAAAAGGGTGAGCACAGCGCTGCACCCAGAGTTTTGCAATTTCTGCAAAAATGGGCGCATACACCAATATAGAACACTCCCAACCCCTGTCCTCCATTGAGCAAAGCCTTAGAATTATGGTCGGCGATACTTCCCTAGAATCATGGGAAAAAATGGGGGAGGCCTTCTCCACAACTTTCCCAAACACTGTCTTGGTAAATTATAAAATTTACATAGAGGATGGGTGGACATCAGGTTCATGTCCGCAGATGAAGTGGTGGAAGCAGCAAAAGTTGTATTCTCCATAAAAACTAACAACGAAGACTGCACCATTGGACCATCTAGTACTAAAAAAAAGACTGCACCATCTGTATGGTGCACACATGATGGAACGAGGCAAATGACCTATTCATTATATTTGACTGACTACCGAGCACTGTGCACCATAATATCCTTGCAGATGAGCTCCGTGGGGGCCTCAAAGGTTTTTGGCATAATCAAACAGTTTGAATTTGAGAAATTCCCCCTCCTGCCCCACCTGTGTACAGGGAAGGCAATAGCCATTATAGAACCCAATCAGGACATGGTAGAGAATATCACCCTCATTACATGCACAGTGACCATCAACCTCCCCGATGGCAGCATATCTCGCCCCTTCCACATCACACCAGAACACACCCCACCTATCTGCGAATTCTGCTCAGCTATAGGCCACAAAGACCACGCGTGCCCCATCAAGTGCAGGATTGAAGCACCAGAATTTTGTGAGGACAATATGGATGAAACAAGCCCAACTTTTGGCAAAATTAAGGACTCCACTTTTGCCTTCTATTGGGGCAAAAGAGCTGATGTCACTTTGGTCAAGCCCATTTTGCACAAGGACTGTCGTTAAGCACAGACTGCCTGCAAGCAGGCTGCGAGTTCCACTGAGACCCAAGCTCGCACCACAATTTCCCCAGAACAGATTCAGGCAGATGCCATGGCAGCGCAGTGGAATAACCAATCAGATCCCCTGCATATAACCCAACACAACCAAAATGATGAATTTTTTGGACACAACCAATCAAACACCTCCAACCAAGCTGGAGCAAATCCACCATGCACCACTGTGGATCCTCTCAGCCAATTAAGTGTGATCAGCAATGATATGGTTCATGCACATGATATGGAAGACTATTTCAGCCAATCACAATGTGACAACACTCATGCACAAAACCCAATCACCCCAACACCTAGTTTCTGCCCATCAAACCCACAGGCAAGCGGCGAAAATTTTTTTGCTGATGGGGCACAAGCCAACCCACACCAGACCCAAACTCCATGGAGTAATCTGAGCCAGAAGAAACTAAACAAAACCAGTACTATGACCGCCGACCAACACACTGGAACCAATCTGGCTAATCAGCCCCATACTCGCAGTATGACCCATGATAAGGAACTGGGTGACCTCAGTGGGTCGCCCCAGCGTTCCTGATGTGCGGACTACCACAATCACTATAGGGACGCTCAACATCGCAGGAGCCAAGGCCCCCACATCCTGGGCCAAAAAATGGCTTTCCTGCACAATATCCCCATGGACATCTTGGCCATCCAAGAACCCCACTGTCCACTGGGGGAGGAGGAGTCATGGTCAACCATGCTCCTCCTGGCCAAATCCTTTTGGATGTACCACTGTGGGGTGGTAATTTGAACTAACTGTAATCCTCCAGTAAATATCCAAAGCACATCCTCCCACCTGGAGGGATGGCTGCTTCTAGTGGATCTCAAGTGGAATGGAGAAACTTTTGCCATGGCATGTGTGTATGCCCCAAATGATCCAAACAACCGCCAAAAATTTTTCTCCAATATCCTCTCAATCCCTTTCCCTGAGGCAACGTTTTTTGTGGAGATTTCAACTGCTGGCTTAACACCATTACTGACCGCTGGCCCAAGTCTAAGGCTATACCCTGCGGCCACATGGAACTATGCATACTAAAGGCAACGCTGGGCCTATGTGACACCATTCCCAAACAAGCCCCCACCCTGGCCAACATGACGAGGCCCCACCACAACAATAACCAGCTGGTCTCAATGACCCAGATTGACCTGATGCTTGCCCCTATAGACTTCCATCACCGGGTATCAGATTTTACAACAACAATTATCCCTTTCTCTGACCACCGGATGGTCTCAATAGCAATATCATCCTCAGAAAAATACCAAAAGCCACCAACCTGGCACAGAGTTCACCCAAGCACCATCCATCTTCTGGAGCTTAAACTTTGGATCAAGATGGTGCTAACAACACAGCAAGAAAGATGACCACCCAATGGGAACCCTATTGCCGAGTGGGAAATTTTCAAGGCTTGAGCAACCAAGAAAGCCTGCCACCTGAACTCCAGAAAAACAGCCGCGATGTCTGAAACAATCAACAAGGCTATCAGACAGCTTCAGCACTTAGAAAACAACACACCTAGCGAGGGATACAGCCCCCAATGGGGCCGCCTGTGGTTCCAGCTATCTACACAGGTAAACTCTCTCTTTAGAAAACACCAGCACTACACCAAAGTATGCTACAAATCAAAATACATCCTATCAGGCAAAACTCACACGGCCCAATTCTTCCGCCATTTTAAACCAATTTCAACTTTGGCGACTTGCACACAGGTCTACCAAGCAGATGACACACTGGCGTCCACACCATCCAAAATATTGGCCAAATTACACCAATTTTACACTGACCTGTACACGGCGGATTTTGCATCACCTAGAGAAATTGGAAAATTTTTATCATCCACTAATATTGACACTATAGCTGATCAACCAGACCTTGTCACACCCATCACTAAAGATGAACTATGGGAGGTAATAAGATCAACTCCGCGCAACAAGTGCCCTGGGCCTGATGGCCTACCATATGAATTTTTCAAAAAATATTTTGACTATATCGCACCAATACTACTGGCAACTATGAACAAGTGCCTGGAGGATACAACCCTTCTACCTGGCGGCCAAGAAGCATATGTGGTCACACTCTTCAAAAAAGGAGACCAGGCAGACCTAAAAAACTGGAGTCCAATCGCTCTCACCAATAATGACACTAAAATACTAACTAAAATCTTAGCTAAGCGTCTGGGTTGCATTGCTCAGAAAGCCCTCCCCCCATCAGTTTGGCTTCATCCCAAATCGCTTAATTTGGGATGACATCCACACAATTGCCAACATCTGCCAAGCTAACCCCACAGGCGCCCTTGCTTTCCTGGACCAAAAGAAAGCATATGACCGAGTGCACTGGGGATACCTAGAACAATGTCTGAAGGCCTTCAACCTAACACCCCGCTTTATAAACTGGGCGCTCCTCCTAACGCGCTCAGCCAGGTTTGCAATCAGAGGCCCAGGTTTCCTAACCAACACCATCACCCCCAAAGGGGCCTCAAACAAGGTGACCCGCTTAGCCCCCTACTATACAATATTACCCTTGACCCTCTCCTCCGCATTGTAAACTCAAAGCTCACTGGAATCAGGTTGGAGGGACAACTAACAACCAAAATGCTCACCTTTGCTGACGACTGCGTCGTTGGAATCTCAGGCAATAGGGATGCCATGGCGATTGAGCGCATTATTCACCATAATGAGTCAGTGAGTAACGCCATGCTGAACAAACAGAAAACAGAGGTAATTGTTATGGGCAAATTCAGTTTTGACTGGGCCTCACCCTCCCGCCACCACACAAACAAACAACACATCCAACCACACAACAGCGATCCAAGCCAGTAAAACCACTGTGCTTACCCTTTGCACACCAACCCGCCACCAACCCAGTCCGTCATCTGAGCATATAGCTCGAAGCTGGTGGATATGCACTTGACACCATCAAAACCAACATTTTGGACAACATCACAAAAAGAATGACATGTATGCGAAGGAGTAAAGCTAGTTTAACCAGAAGAGTTGTGTTAGCCAACTCCCTGATCTTGTCAAAGTTATGGTTTGCTGCCCACGCGGTTCCCTTATACGCCAACTTTACCAACGCAGTCTACAAGCTCCTACAGAACTGGCTATGGTCTGGTTACCGCGCACCTGTCAGGCTGGAGACCATGTACGGCCCACTTAAGAAAGGCAGGATGGGGCTGCTCAACTTCACGGAATAAGCAACACAAATCCTTGGCTCATGGGTAGCTCTCACAACGTCACCCAACCCACCTTCCCCCCACTGGGCTAAGGCAGCCCAAACCAACTTCGCAAGGATACTAAACCTGAGGTCTTCCTCCAACCCTGCAACTCTGACGAAGTACCTTGCAACACATCCAACTGCCACTGGACCGCACAACACCAACAAATATTTCAAACACATCCTGTATAACCTAAGACAAGGGGATTGGAGCTTCTACTATGCACAGCAATCTGAAGACATTTACCCTCAAACTGGTTAAATGCAACTCCACAGGGGACAAATGGTGACTAACGCACCTGCCCCACTACCATCATTTCCTCTATCCCGGATTGACTACCTAGACTACCAAGACGTCCCATATGACTTGCGCACCCAAAATCAGGTGTGGGACCTCGTCACCTGCCCCCTCTAAACCCCACAAGTGTGCTCCACAGTGTGGTGCTACATGCGCCATACGTTTAGAACAGCTGACCGCACTTTCTCAACGTTCAAGACATGCGCCATCTGCAGCAGACCCAAAACACACTAGCAAACCGCCTGGAAGAATGCCCGCCGTCCGCGCATATCTGGGCCAATGTGATGCACATGTTTCAACAATCACCTACATCTGAATTCCGACTATCTCGCGATATCCTGGCACTCAACATGGCCTCGCCTATCCCCCAGATGCTAAGGGCTCTAATTGTGAGTATTGCAATATGGTCCATCCACACAATTACCCTTGACGCTTTCAACGGGATCCTCCACAATTTCAACCAAGCCATCGTCAGGTTCCACAGCCATTTGGCCGACCACTTCCAAGCATGGCTGTTCAGATCACTCCAACACAAATGGAAGAAATAGATGGGCAACTGGATTCCAATATGGTTCCTTTGTTATGACATTGAAAACCTCACAGTCTTCATAGGCGGTACACCCTACTAGCCCCTGAGCTGCCATGCCACTTAAGGTATAGTCATCCACTACCCATGGCTCCTAGCCACACCCAAGAGTGCCAAGTCGTATCTTTTGAGTTCCATAGTTTTGCGCTCTCTTCCCTCTTCTGTTTTCCGTTTTCCTATTCCCTACATATTGGATGCATCTGTCCCCTGGTTGGCCATCATCAAATAAATAAAAATAAAAAACAGTGACATAAGAAAGATTTATTAATGGATAATAATGATAAAAAATATAAAAAACCTTTATATAATAATTTTTAATAGAAAAAACTTAATACACAAGAATTAAAGTAAATATTGCATTTGTCGCAACTTGTGGCATGATTACTGGTTAAGATCATAGAGACAAGGATGAAGAAAGTAAGGCCAAAGGGTCAAGTTGGACACCCTCCTGGATCTCAGATATACTTTGAATGAAAGCTAGGTTAAGTCCAAGCAGGCCCAGGTTGATACTAATAAGGTGCGTGATGAGGCTAAGGCATTTTCTCAACGGTGCTGAAAATTACAGATTATCAGTTAAATAAGGATGGATGTATGTATTTAATTACTGAATGAGGGTTTGATTCAAATTTTTAAGATAATACATTTCCAAAAATGGTCATATTTAAATTGATTTTAAGACTAAAAAATATACATACTCCAGTTATGGGACTACCAAAAATGGTAGTCTCTTGTTATTGGCTAAAGCTGGATATAATGCCTTAAAATAATGATCCTGGCCCATCACCTCAGTTTTCCTTATATCTGGGTTTGTCCAACTGATCTCTCAGTTAGTCGCCTCTTCTTGTTTTATTGATACTATTTTTATTTAAAATATTAGAGGAGGGTTAACCTTGGGACAAATTTACTAACCTGAGAATTTTTCTAGCCAGTACAGTGTTTGAACTCATAACCTGCACTAAAATAGAAGCAGCTTTACCAGCCCAGCTAACCACCCTTTTGTTTTTTTATCTACTTAAAGATGATATCATTTGCGTTTCTTTCCCTTTATCTACTTATGAAGGCAACTCTTTTCATAAATAAATTATGAATAAGATGTTCTTTTTCAAGTGAATTTCTTACCAATTTTGTTTAATACTATTTCTGTATAAAAGATATAGACACTCTACTGACTGCATTAGTCTAGTACAAAACCACTACCTCAGTTAGATTAGATATACTTGTTAATCACATATAATGTTAGTAATTAAACTATATTAAAATAAAAAGTATAAGTTTTTACCTTTTAATCTAAGTTGACTTATTATAAGAACAAACTTGAATCAAGATAAAAGGGAAATATGCAACTTTAACTATATTGATTTTTTAAAGATAAGAAGTTGGATCATAAAAAGGTAGATATTGTCAGGATCAAAGCCTAACTTAGAAATATATCCTGAGATTTCCCCAAAAAATTATCTGTCAAACTCAAGATATCAGTCATAAAATTATATTAAATTGCATAAATAAAAGTTTTCTAACAAAAAGTTGATTATTACCCTTTTTGTTAGGTCTTAACTGTGGCTAGTAAGACGAAAGAACCTTGCACCCATTTAAGAATAAAAGGGCACTATCAAGGTTTCTTGCTCACCAAGCTTAATGTATATGGCACACACTAGATGAGAGAAGGGCGGTTTCTATCCCCCCTGTTTAACCTACTCCACCCTCAACCAACCCCTAAGCCCAAAACCATTACTATCACATAAGACAGTAGAGAAATATGTGGTAAAAGTCCTTAAGCTCTGACATATTTTAATAACATGTCTAAAATATATGGAATATAGGCAAAGTACATATTCAAAAAAGCTTCTCAACCAGGAGCATCTCTTTTTACAAAATTAATATCAAGGGTAACCCCATGTATTAATAATTAATACATAAAAGTTCCACTAACAAAAGTTCAGACAAAAACAGTTTACAAAGGGATTTTAAATCCATCAATAGATAACAAAATGCTAAGGTAGATCAAAAAAATCGAACCTTAGAATTGGATAATCAAAAAACCCAAATTGTTAATACAAATTAAAAGTAAACGTTCAATAATAGCTTAAACCATTTCAATGCAATTAAAATCTGATATGCCCTCTCCTAACATCTTAGATGTAATACCCAACAGCCTACATCTTGTAAATCATAGCTTATTCTTTGACCAAGTTTCAATTAGATAATTTGAAACTTATGATCCTTTTTTTACTTAAAATTTGCAAAATTATAAAATTAATTCCACCCTATCTTTTAAATGATAAGGCTCATGAAGGGGCCAGAACTTTTAATATTAGGTCAAATGGTGGGTTTGCCGCCCTATCTACTGTGTTAGTTTGTATCAGCAAGAGCAAACAGGAAAAAGTTCTACTTTTATGTGGCAAACATCCAACTGCATTCACCTTCCTCAACAAAGTAACACTTCTACTTCCACCATTTCCCCATAGCAGAAAAGCAGTACCTTATGACCTTAGACTTTTATCCTAAGTGCTGAAGCAACCATTGTGAAATCCAATTTTTTTACTTGGTACGTCAATTCACTGACATATTGAGGTTTAGAAATTATGCATAGGCTGTTAAGAATGCGTCCCCAACAGAGAATAATGTTACCATTGCATGATTTATTAGTAGTAACGTTTCTAGGTGCAAGTGAAAAGTATATAGCCCTGGTTGCCATTATTAGTAACTTGCAGAAAATAAAGTCTTAATTAAATGCAAGTATCCTTAAATTTATTAACTTTTTATAATCATACCATGTTTCTAGGTAGGAAAAGAAGTTAATTGTCCTATTCATTCCTTCCAGAGACCCACACTAATGTTCCCTACCTCCAGCTTCTGACTTATAAAAAATAACATCATAGATGCAGCATCGCTCATACCTGAGCCACCTCCTACTCCATTAATATAACGCCTAGCACTGCTGGTATAATGACCATGACAGGAATGGGATATATTGAAGCAGTCCTTTCTTCTCTGAATTTTAATTGACCAATTAGCCACTGCTGTCCTTTTCCTGGTGTGTAACACCCCCTGTTATAATGTAACTTCCACTTCAGTCCAGTAAGTTCACGGCTTGCCATCCTAAACTGAGAAAAGGAAGTTCAATCCCTGACAAAGTCTTTTAAAAAATTGACTGGGGGTAGGTCACCTTAGGATAATCATTTTAAAGGGAAAGGAAGACAGGAGAATATGTTCCAGTTTGTAGATGAATAGCTGAAGTCAGCTAATTTTAGTTTTCTCTGACAAAATAGGCAATAAATGCTTTAAGTCATCTGATGAGGTCATAGTGTTGTAAAGACTTTTGTGTAAGCTCATATACAATAAGATTTAAGTCTGGCACTATAATTGTATGCACAGTATACAATCTTAACTTGCACCGCCAAAGGTAGTTGTATGCTCTTTTTAAAAGCCATTTAAGCTTTTAGATTTATGGACTTTATATCTTTTAATAAAATAACATAACTCTACTTGTTAATGTTTAACTTTTTCTATACTACATTCCTATAATGATATATTTAATTGGAGCATAATTAGGATAGTTTTAATAATATAAATAAATTGTATTACTTATAAATTTTAAAATAACTATGCAAATAATGATTTTTTTCCATTATAAACCTAATAATATGCAAGTTAAATTAAAGCCTCTTCTATAAGACAAGCTTAAACAAAAAACATAATGTATACATTGACTGATATACTAGATTTACTCCTTTGTGCTGATATTTTAAAGCTAAAAATAAAAGCAGAAGCTATCATGTGGGGTAGCAGTGCTGCAAGAAGCAGTATTTTGACCTACTATACATTTTTTTGCACGATACAGAATCCTCTAGATTAATCTTTTATTTTTGTCCTGACTCCAACCTAGCTTTGCTTTGCAGGAAAATAAAATGTAGCTCACTTCAATTTTTTTAACACGTTTTAACATGCACTATGGCTTGTGAGGTGATTATATCATTCTATTCCCTTATATAGGCATCTCATTTAATGAACTATCTCAGGATGCATGAAATGTACAATTTTGCTTACTCTTGCCCTTAAATGGTCTATTTTGACTTTAGCATCTCCTGTGAAGCTGAAGCTGCTGCATCATCTTTAGTTCACCACTTTAAATAGGTACCACATTTCCACTACTCTCACATGTCTGCCAGTCAATGCAACAATTAACATTTACTTAATTGGAACTATACTTCACTTATCCCTTGAAATGCTCAACCAGGAGCTGGTTGATGAATTAGATGTGTAAAGCTTTGATAATGCTTTACACTTTTGTGGCCTTAAAAGGTGTGACCCACCTTGATGACCACAAGCCTATGCAATAACCTCCCACATTGCCACAATCCACACCTTGTAAAGCCTCTTCATGAAATTGTATCCTCTTCCATAATCACCCCTTTGTGCTTGGGTCAAAAAATGATCAAACTATCTGTTTAATCATATTATACCTGGTGTTGAGATTTTTTTCCCATATTCCCAGCCTGCTAGATTACCTGGCGTCGCTAGGGGAAAAATCCCAGAGCAAAGTGAATCAGAAATTGTTTGGCCCATATTTTGGATGAACTACATTTGGGGGATTTTGGATATTCGCCTGGTCATATCCATCAGGGATCGATATGGATAGATACCTAATATCTCATTGGGTGTAGTGGCTGACGAAATAGGGGCATCTGATAGTGATTAACTATCAGGTGTACCAATTGGGATCAGTTTGGGTTTCATCACCAACTGATTAGGAATGAGTAGTGAGTTGTGAGGCGAGTGATGCTGCCCGTAACTAGTGAATCAATTGGTTGGTAAAGTGACCTGTCATAATGGGTAATAAGTCCCATTACCTAAGCAGGTCACTAGCCAAAAATGGTTGGTTCGCTTGGATTGAGAGGAAAATGTTAGGGACACGTTTTCCAACTCTTTCCATTTGAGGTCTCAAGGATGTCCAATGACGGTAACCTAGCCAGGATGGGGGAGACCATCGCTGCCAAGAAGAGGAAGGGTGATTCAATGGCAACAGCTGCCATTTCGTTGAAGAGGTGTCAACCAAGGGCTAGATGGCCAAATCCCCTACTATATAATTCCTTTGGATTCACCATAATAAAAACATTGAAAAAAATAGACACTAAATATCATCTTTTAGTATTATTAATATTATTAGTAATATCATAGATTTGGTTATAGTTAGAATATCATCATCCAGTGTGAAGTTCCATCTCAAGGATATTATTGCAGAAGGCAATAATTGGAAGACTCTCAGAGAGAAGAGTAGAGATCTGAGCAGGGATCTAGAGATGAAGGGAACCACAATTCAGGGATAGCTGCCAACTTTGTGTTGGGCTGAAAGAGACTGTCATCAGGGGATCTTGATGAAGATTGAGTGGACAGTAATATAAGGAATGAATCCCTACGAGTTTGACTTATCAAGTATTTAATCAGAAGTACTGGCCAAAGCGTTGGGCCTAATAATAGTTTTAACTCAAATTCATATAATAGTCTCCATGCTATTATCAAATAATATGTTCTTTACAATGCGAGGTGCACGAGAAAACTGAAACTGTGCAGTAAAAAGGTTACTGGGTTGATGACTGATAATCAACCCTTAAGTAAATTTTATAAGATGGTGCTCACTACAGGGGTAATTGAGTAGAAGAATCTATTGATTATGTCATATAAAGAAGAGATGCACAAGTTGTGGACTGAGATCGCCACAGTGAATCAGAATGCCTTTAACTCAGTGGATCATCGGGAGTTTATGGCCTTGGAAGAGCAAGTCACCAAGGTGGAGGAAGGAGTTGAAAACGTAGCCAACTTTGGGAACAAGTTACTCGGAAAAGTAAACTCATTAAAGAGGAAAGAAGGAGACCTCATCTGAGAGGTCCTATTCCTGAAAACAGAGCGTGAAGTGGATCACATTTATTTGAGAAAGTTTGGTGTAGACATTGAGAAACTGATGAAAGAAGTAGAGGATTTGAAAGCCCACAGATGTGCATGTGAGCCTGATATGGCCAGTGATGCCAAAAAGGGAAGTCCTCAAACAATACTTGGGAAAACAATTACCCTGAGAAATATGCTGCCTGCCTTTAATGCTATTTCAGAGATGATGCCTGAAGTCACTCTACAAGTGATCCGAGTAGCTGAACCAAGAGAATCGGCCTGAAATGACTCAAAGGAATTTAGAGCAACCCCAAATTGCCCATATTCCATTGGGATAACGCCCGAGCGTTTTTCTGACTATTCAACATGACCATGGATGGATACGGAGATCATCAAAAGGCATTAGTGGTCATGAAATGTTTGGACACAGACTGACAGAACCTAGTGTTACCCCACTTGGAGGGGGATAGCTGGTTGTACGCCGAGGCTAAGGCAGCCACAATGAAGGAGTATGGGAGTCCAACCCATATGTCAAAACGCAATTATGAATTATTGGAATTCAATTCTGTAAAGACGAGTCTCTTTCAAGCTTCACAGATTGATGTTACCAGGAGTCACAGATCTTGGCTGGAGCAAAAGTGTTAGATGACTTTGATGTGAGAATCACTTTACAAGCAGCCTCGTGGCCCTATCATGATTTGCATCAAATGATGTCTACTATATTCATGATCAAGATAACTACCTCACAAATGGTAATACAACCTGAAGATTTTCGAGTGACATTTGATGCCCCAAATAGAAGCTTCAAGTCCAATCCTGTCCAAAATTTGAATCCCATGAAGGGAAGCGAAGGAGCAAAAGAGACTTTTAACTGAACTATGCTGGGAAATAAGCCTGAGGAATATAAATGGGTAAATAATAAAGAGAAGGTCTACTTCCAGTGTGGCGGGAAAGGACATTTCGCCACACACTGCAAAAAGCTGAAGGATCAAATTAACATGGTTTATATTAAAGAGACAGCAGTAGCCAAAGATTTGGGAAAAGGTCCCACTGCCTAGACAAGGAACAGTCTATAGTGGCGGAGAAACTTGTTCCTCCCAATATCATGAATGAAGAGATAGATATTAGCAATCTGTTCATAGACGACGAGAAGGACCAGCTATACCAAGTGGTCAACATGGATATAAATGCCGTGACCAGAGCTGGGGCAAAGAAGATCAACCCTGAGATAATTCAGGAAGTTGCCTGGCCATATGCCCAACAATGGGCGGAGAAGACTCAGACCGCTGAGAACCCTGAGGAGTTAACAGATGTTTGATTAGATAAGGCCAACCTGTCAATCCCCCTAGGCGTGATAAAGGAATCATTTCCTGAATTATTGGCACAGATTATTCATAGCCTAGATTCAGCTAATAACGCCGCAATTCACTCAGTAAATACCCTATTACCTTACTCCAAGTGTACGCATATAGATATTCAGGTGAATTGAGTGAGGGTGAGGGCAATTGTCAACAGCGGAGCACCCATCAACATTGTGTTGACCAAGCTGGTGAAGAGGATGAAGATCTCCCTGGACTTGGAACACAAGAAAGAATACAGAACAGCTGGCCCGAGCACCACTGTTTCCTGTGGAGCGTATAGTATGCTGCCACTACAATTCAGGTCATTGGTGGTATCCATGCCAGCGATAGTTTTGGAGAACCAAAACTATGATATACTGATTGGAACAGAGTTTCTGCGGAAGTACGGAGTTAAATGTTACTTTGAGGATAATACGTTGACCATTCTGGGTCAGATGTTACCATTAATAACCAAAAGGATGGTGAAGTTCTGTTGAATTGGAGAAACAACTTCATTAATCTGATATACAATGATGGCATTGTACCAATTCAATACCAATCAATTGGTAGGAAGTGACAAGAGATGCCGGCGGAAATCCTAGAAAACTGGGAATTCCCTTAAGGATCAAGAAGGAGAGAAACTATACGCGCGGGATTACAGATGATAGTTGACACAGGGTTGACTTTAGAGATTCCGGAGCTGTTGTATAGAGAAGTTGGAAGCCCCTGGAAGAAGTCCAGAGCGGAGCCATGGGTGGCTCCCGGAATAATCATGCCAGGCCATAGAGAAAAACGTGTTCTCTTAGCGAATTTGAGAAAAAAACTGATGAAGGTCAAAAGGAATCAAATCATCAAGTTTATTCATTTAATCCTGACAGCAGAATTGAGACAAACCCATGATTTTGGGTCTCTCAAGGAAATGGGATTACCAGCTGGGGTAGCTGAAAGCATCAACCTATTGGTTGATTGGGAGCAGCTCGCAGATCTGCTGGAAGGGCAGAAGGAGGAGGTGCTCAAATTAAACCAGATATTGGGAAGTGTTTTCTCAGGACGACCACAATTTGGGATGCACATGAGATGTAGTTCATAAGGTTAACGCCAGGGAAAATCTACTAATAAAAATGAGACCAATCCAAATATCAAAAGCCACCAAAGAGTTAGTGGAATATGAGACATGCAAACTAGTGAATCATGGGCTTCTAGTTCCGTCGTCAAGTCCCTAGGCAAGTCTGATTCTGATCATAAAGAAAAAACATGGATCGAATTGGGTGGTGATTGACTATCAGAGGCTGAAACAAGATTACAAAATAGGATTCCTATCCCCTCTGAGGATCAACAATGCACTGGATTGATTAGGAGAAGCGAAGTATTTCTCTGTGATGGACCTAA